>JACGTJ010006523.1:0-16849 GCA_014858695.1 Chrysomya rufifacies | reverse complement strand
GTTCTATTTCAGTTCTGGTTCAGTTCTAGTTCAGTCCTACTTCTGTTCTAGTTTAGTTCCATTTTAGTGCAGTTCTGTTCTAATGTTAAAATCCATTTCTATACTATTTATAAACCTGTTTATAAGTAAGTTTGCCAAATGTCTGTAACTGCCAGTTAATATCAATAGCTCTTACTAAGTAAGCTTTATTGACTTATACTTAAGTGAATTCAAAATGGATTGCCACTTGTTGCAAGTTGCAATTGTATTAATGACCATATTTATAGTAATAACATAAAAGAGTCGTTGCTCGACTAGTGTGACAAGTGCGATATGCCATTTGATATGACCAATAAAGATATATGCGATTAAAATATAATTTCAAGGTCTATAAAATTTTCAAAAAGATAACAAACAAGCATAACAATTATTAAATATAATTTTATATAATGATTACGATAAATACAAAAACAAACAATTTCATTTCACTTTCGATTTTGAAATAATCATTTTAATAAATCATTATATGCTAAACTACGGATTTCTTTTTAATGTTAACAGATTTTGTCTTAATTAAAGTTTTTTCATAGTTGCTTAACATATATGAACTAGAAACGAAAAGTAATAAAAAGTTCATTACCAAAAGGCCCATTTCATGTTTTGCTAAAACTTTGTTCAATAAAAAATACATTTCAAATTATTTTTTTTTCTTTTTTTCGTTTTATTGTTGGAAATTGAACTTTATTAAAAGAAAGATATGAAAAAATTGTTTTATCTATTTTACTCAGTTAGGTATTTGGCTTTTAATTTTCTATTGTTTCATATAGTGTTTTTTATTTTTTGCTGTTTCCCAAATGAAAGCAAATTATCTTTGTTAAAAAAAATCTTTAGAAAAAAAGAAAAATTTAGTTTAATAGCCAGACCTAAGGACTTTCCCTTTTTGGCTTTATTTTTTCATAAGCAGGTGAATTTTTTTATTTTTAAAATTTAATTAAAAAGAAAACCTAAAACTAGACAAATTTGTTTTTCAATCTTTTGTTTAAGCAACATTTGTTGTATTTTATTTAATTCTTGAAATATGTGTTCATATTATGTGTTTTTGATTTAAATGTTGAAATTTATGAAGATACGTGCTTGCAATAGAAAATCATATTTAAGTTATTTTTTATATGCTGCACCTTTTTTTGAGTTTTGAAACATTTAGATGCACGTGTAGATTTTTTTTAAAAAGGTCATCTTTTAACCTAAGATTTGAAATTAGCACAATTTTTTTGAATTAAAATGACAACAATTCTGTGTTAGCTTTCTAGAACGCACAGTGTTTCTTTTAAAATAGATTATAAATTTTGAATCCGTGGTTATATTTTAATGAAAAGAAATTTTCGAATTGATTTACCTCTTAACACTAGCGGAATTGTGGGAGCATATAGGATGTTGGTTAATTTTTTTTTTTTTTTTTTTTTTTGAAAATCGGTCAACAACTCTATCACGCAATGGAATGGTTGTGAGCTGTGGAACTTACGCCAAAGTGACTGTAATGCCTTACAGGTGTTTGTTAACAGATGCCTACGAAAAATCCATAGAATTTTCTGGCCTAATACAATATCTATAATGCTAGATTATGATCGAGTAGCAATCATATTGCATTACGTATAGATATCCGTAAGAGGAAGTGGATGTCCTTGATATAGCCCGTATTGCGATCGAATAGAAGACGAAATAGTCTGGTGGAAGATGGGGTGAAATCAAAATCATCGCTCTGAATAGACCGGAATGGTGTATATTTGTACATATTATATTAAAATTTCAGATTCATATCTTTATTAGTTCCAATTATATCATAGTTCAAAAATTTCATTTGTTTTTACAAAATAAATACTTTATTAAATTTTGTTTTGTAAATTATAAAGTGTCCAGTGATGCTAATTACAGAAAAAGTAAGCTTCTCCGAGCCTGTAATTTCAATAACTTCCAGTCGTTTTTAACAGTCTAAAGCTAGTTACTATATTCCTATAAAAAAAGCTTGAGCTTCAATAAAATATTTGTTTCGATTTCATTATTCGGTAATTCCTTAAGATAAGCAGTTTATAATTATCTGCTTCATGGATAGTTCCTCCGCCATCGATTCTACAAACCTTCGTCGTTGACTTAGACTTAGTTTTGAAGATGTTCGTAAAACTTGACAGGAAACATGGAGCGAAGCTTTCCCACTCTATGCCAGCTATGCAGAGGATGCCACAAAAGTCATTGCCCGAAAAATACGTGATCATAGATCGAAAGTAGTTAGATGTTTTAGCAGCTCAATAGAGAGCTTCATGTTAATCTCAGAAATAGCAAGTATAACTAACACTGAACAGTCACCAAAAGCTACTAAGGAAACATGGAGCGAAATCTTCTAACTCTACGCTAGCTATACAGTGGATGCTTGAGATGCTTCAGCAGTTTAAAAAAAGCTTCATCTAACTAACACTGAACAGGCACCAAAAGCAACTAAGGATATATGTATTAATATGGTGACATTATAAATCGGAAGTAAATTAAAGGATTAAAATTCTTCTTTCGAACAAGATTTTAATTTTTTTCAAAAATCTAATATGTTTAAAAACTCATCCTTTTAACAAGCAAGAAAAAATTATTTGTTTTATATTTTTCGAAAATGATTATGCATTTAATGACAAGATCGCTAAAGAGAAAAACATTACAAAAAATCTCTGTTATTATAAAAACAAAATGAAAGTCACGATCCTTGTTAAATATTTTGCAAAAGTCATGGTGTCAATGTCAATGACTTGCAAAATACACAAAAGAAAATAAAATCATTACGCGTGGGTTTTGCAATAAAGAAAAATTAATAATTTTTAACAAACAAGATAAAAATTATGAAAAAAAGTAATGCGATGATTAGAAAAAGCGACAGAAAAAAATCAATCATAAATATTAACAAATTACAAAGCAAATTAATACAAGTAATAATAAACTTACAATACTGCATGGTAAGTATATTAAGAAATGAAAGAGCTGTTGAGTTGCAAGCAAGCAACAGGCTATTGAACACACAAGTTGCAACAATTGGAAAAAATAGAGGATTACAGCGACTGGTAGCAGATGCTATAAAAAAGTATAATTTACAAATGATTATGGTCGGCGACTACGACACTCAAGATATTTATTGTTCCATTATTTGTGACCTAATTCAATTCAAATAGCTGAAGACCAATGCAGGGGTTTTAAGGTGGGGCATGCACTCCTTATATCTACCGAACTGGATTTTATAGTTAACGTAGCATCTGGTGCACATTTACCAAATGTGCTTAAAATATAGTTATTCCATATAAACTCTAATATCATTTACACATTCTGAATACAAAGCATCCATATCGTGAAGGTCGATTCGTTTTGCTATCTAGATAGTATTATAAATAAAACCAGGGGATCTGACGCGTTTAAAAACTACAAATTTACTCCCACATAAATCTAATACATTACAAGTGTTTGTCAATAGAAGCCTACGAAAAATCTAGAGAATTTGCTTTCTAAATACAGATTATGGTCTAGTAGCAATCAGATCCCAGTACATATGGAAATTCGAAAGAGGAAGTCGAGATGTATTTTGCACAACCATACTGCGATTCGAATGAAATCCTCAGGGAGGCCGTAAAAGGGCTCGACTATCACTAACGTGGAAAAGGCAGCTCAGAAAAGAAGTCGAAAAATCTGGTAAAATCTAGGGTGCAATAAAAACTATCGCTCAAATATAGTACTGCGATCGAATGGAATCCTCAGGGAAGCTGTAAAAGGGCACTAATGTGGAAAAGGTTGCTCAGAAAAGACGTCGAAAAATCTGATAGTGTATATTTGTTGAGGCCTTATGCTTCTTTTAGGAACGATGGAAACATATATATGAACAAGAATCCAAAAACATAACGAAAATCTGTTTGGTGACAAAAAATTTTTGAAATTTTTTGTATTTCACATGAATCAGTGTAATATTTCACTTAGCCTTCATACAAATGTTTCAACCTTTATATTGGACTTTGATATACTCAAGGAATATTATTGATCAAAATAAATTAGAGTTATTAAAGACACAAATCCTTTTTCATGAATTTAGCTATTAGAAAATAGTCTCCAAATGACAACAAAGTACTCCCAAAGAAAATATATTTTATATAGGTCTTCGATATTATCTTCAATTACCACAAAAATGCCACACAAATTAATAAAATCTTTTTAGTGATTATAAACAAATTGATGACTGCCAGCACTAAACAATTAACTAACATATTATTGGAAAAATTACCAAAACTCTCTAGGGGAGCTAATAGTTAAATAAGTAATCAGAAATTCCTTTAAAAGACATTTAGTGTAAACAAAATAAATATGCTGTGATATATGATCATTTACAAATAAACTTAAAACACTTGCATTTTTTTTATTAACTAAGAAAGAAAACAAAGATAATAATATAAGTGTCATTACCACAATTGATAAAAGAAGAAAATATGTACATATGTTGAGTTAAAAAGTGAAAAAGAAAAACAATTAAATTAAGCAAAAGTGTTTTTTGCCAAAAGATTAATGATCATTACAACTTAACAACCATAATAATACAAAAAAAAAAAAAAAAAAAAANNAAAAAAAAAAAAAAACATATGGACGAACGGACAGACAGATGAAAAATTAAAGTTTAACAACAATACAGTAGCTTTAATTTTGTTTACCAACTTAAAAAGTTGGTTGCAACTACAAAGCTAACGGCTTACAACTGATCAAGCATAAGACATGTTTGTCCAATGTTGCACAACTATGTTTGAAAGAGTGAAAGAAATGCTTTCTCGCGGTCTATTATTTCATGGCCAAGTAAATCAAAACAAAACCAATGAAAAACACACTGAAGGAAGGAATGAAAGAAAAACAAAATTGATGTTTACACAGCAATACTTATGAATGGGATGTATAAAAGTATAGACAACAAACCAACTGAGCATTAGTATTATAGAAGAATTTATATAGTAAGCACATTATCAAAGGAAAATATAAAAAAAATATATCTAATTTGATTTAAAAGAAAAAAATCATGAAGTGTTAATAATAGAAAAAAAGGATTAAAGACACCCAAACACCCAAAGGATTATAACACTAAAATAAAACAGAGAAAAACAACAACAAACATAAAGTGTAAAAACCTTATAAGATTATAACAAAAAAGTGCTAAAAAATTATTAAAAGATAAAACAGAAATTTAAAAGTGAAAAATTCTTTAAATAAAAATGTGGTCAAAAAAGACTTTTACGTTAAGGCAACTACTAATAATAGTGTTTATATCCTTGAGTGTTTCAACCACAACAACAACAAGTGCCAGCACTGAGAATATTTCCACAAATTCCGCTTCACCATCATCGTCATCATCAGCAACAACAACATCTTTACAAAATGCTGGCACACGCACCGTATTACGTATCTATGATGAGTGCACACGAGCAGAAGGTGGTTTTGTGCCATGTCTTAAGAAAAAAGCTATATCCTTTATTGATCGTATTTCATATATTGATGCCATTACAGTAGCTGATGGCATTAAAGTTGTTCGTTTACCTGCATCAGCTATAAATGATTTTCCCGCTATGCGTCCAATGTTTAGTGAAAATGAAATAGAATCATCTTTATCACGTTCCGGTGAAGATCGTGATACGAAATTAACAAATATGTTAGTGGAACGTTTAAGTCATTTCTTTAATGGTCATACATTACAAGTTAGTTTTCCCAAATTGACATCCGAGGAAATTGGCCGAGGACTGGAAGAAGGTATGTTATATTGAAGCAATCTAATCCAAAGTGATAGAGTTGTGATATTTTTAATATGAAAAGAATTTTTGTGAAATGAAACATATTAACAAATTCCTAAGGATATTTTTTTGTTCGAATAAAATTTGTATTATTGGAATTTACAGATCGAAAATCATATTCAAATTATTAAACCATAACAAAAATCAGTTTGTTGTTGAACAATTTTTAGAATTGGGTTCAGAAAATGTAAAGATATCGAGGGTCATTAAGTGAAAGCATATAAACTGAGTTATCCTGTCAAAATTGGATTGATGGTCTTTATGAACACAATCATTCAAATCTGATATGAATCGAAATTACACTTTTACAAACCCAAATGAATTAGTCTACGCAATATCGATTTAAGTTTGGTTAAGTTTGACTACTTAGGCAACTGTAACGCAGATTTTTGTTCACAAGAAGTTCGGTCTGTATTTTGTGCAGGCGATTCCTAGAATAACTTTTAATGCAAAAAAAGTATTTTTGTCTTATTGACACCTTTTAGCATTTGAGTTTTAAATGGTAAACAATGCTTGATATCCGATAATGTATGTTTCGTAATGACAAATCAGCTTTAAAATCCACATAGGGTAGGGGTAGAGGTTTCGTAATTTTCCGTTAATATCTCGAAAACTGTGTAAAATAAGAAAACATTTTCTGGAATTGAAAATATATTTCAAGTTTTCTATTCCAGAAAATGTTTTCTTATTTTGTACAGTTTTTGAGATGTTATATTTTCTGAAACTTAAAATATATTTTAAATTTTCTAGAAAATGTTTTCTTTTTTTGTAAAGTTATCGAGATATTATATTTTTTGGAATTGAAAATATATTTCAAGTTTTCTATTCCAGAAAATGTTTTCTTATTTTATACAGTTTTTTTAAATGGAAAATAAAATCACTCTACGAGAATTTTGAAGCCGATGTGTCATTACGAAATATATCTCGAAAACTGGGCTTGGCTTCTTTTGATGACAAAATATTTTCTGTTCTTCTATAAAAATATTTTCTATCTACATTTAAACGTCAGAAGGCGTGGTAAATATATTTGATAAATGATATTTGAAAATAGAATTAACTGCAGAGAATGAGAAGGACGCCAAACGTCTTAATATTATAAAACTTTATATATTCATTTAATATTGTATACAAATTTATAGAATTATGAAACAAAATATTTGTTGTTTTCAATTATTTTCAAGGACTAAAAATCCTAAGAAAACTGAAGTTAAGATGAATAACACCAACTTATCAAGGTCAAAGGCACAAAAGAATTTCGTCAGATTTCGTTTACTTTTATGGAAATAGATTAATTAAAGATAAATAATATCGAATAGAAAATCACTGAACTTAAATAGAGAATTCCAACGTATTAATCCTGCTATTACAACAATATAATGTGATCGGTCATAATAAATTAGTTTCAATCAGTTAATTTGTATGGAATGCATGACTAAATCAGCAGTTACTCTGACATGTCACTAAATTGTCATATAAGACGGCTTAAGTAAATTTCTAACTTACTCATTTATATCACAAATACTTGAAAAAAAAAAACACTGACATTAGAAGTAATACCAGGACACTGAGAAAGAATTTCCAAATTTATAATTAAAAATAACTTTTGAGTTTATATTTTATATAATAATTAAAATATCAATACAAAATATCTTGTATATATATTAAAACATAAATATATATGTATGTTGTGGCCGAAAAATCAATAGAATTTTATTAAATTTATAAGAATATTCGATTTTTATTTTCTTATGCTAAAGTAAAATTTTCCTTTATAAACATAAAACTATTTAAACAAAGAAGCTTATAATTTGCTAAAAATATTTTCTTTATTTACTAGATATAAGTAAAGTTTCAAGGATACTTATTGTTCCTGAAATAAACTTTTACATTAAATATTTGACAAATTAGTTTCGTTCATTAGTACTAATTGCTAGGAAGTAATACATAAATAAAATAAGATTTATATTTGTCACCGAACATTTATTTAAATAGTTTGATGCTAATACGACATTTGAACTTAAGAGATATACGACATTTGAAATAAATGAAATGATAGGAAAGTATATTTCAAGATAATATGTTACAAGGACAAAATTAGTAACTAAAATATATATTCATGAAATTTTATATACAGTCAATTTTATGATCAAAGCTTGTTCTGTATAATTTTTTGAAATTAAAAATAAATCTAAGCGATTTATCAGTTCTTAACTTTAATTCGGGTAGTGAATTAATGTATAGATTATAAAAATTTTGAAAACATCATCTTTTGCATTGCACTGGCAAAATTCATCAAAATTTATTAAAAATTTTGTCTTCATATATAAAAAAAAAATTGGATACGTTAAATTTGAAAAAAAAAAATTATACTATTTGATAAAAAATATACATTATGAGTAACTATAACTCATAAATAATTTCAAGCGATGTATGTTTCTTTCGTTCCTCTAAGAAGCATAGGACCTCAACAAATATAAACCATTCTATTTTGAGCAATGGTTTTTAGCAGTACGGGAAATATCCTTTCTCACTGTGTGCCAAATCCATCTTCACTTCCTCTTACGGATTTCTGTCACTTCATATACATAGCTTTTCCTAGGAATGTGTTATTTAAGCCGAAAAATTATATATAATCGGTTATACTTTTCATATAAGGATTCAGCATAAAGATCAAAGCTTAAAAGTTGAATTAATTTCTGGAATGGGCGACCCTAATTATGACATTGTATCTTGCAACCAAGATAGCACTCTGTGTTATCATATACAAGTTTTAATCTAATGAATTCTAAACTTAGCAAGTATGAAAATATTTCAATATTTTCAAGTATTTGTTTCGGCATCATGGGTAGTTCTTTAAGATGAGCAACATTCGATTATGGTACAAGGACTGCTAGTCCCATCTCCAGACAGGATTCGTTTATATAGCAAGCCGTTTGCTTCAAATCAGAAACTCGCTCCATGGATAGTTCCCCCGCCCGATTCTACACATCTTCACTGTTGACTCACCATGAATGCAGATTTCCTGAGATGTCCGTCAAACTTATCTGGAATCAAAACAGAGGTGCCTTCTAACTTTAGGAAGCAATGCAGTAAATACCACAAAGGCCATTACACGATAATACTTGATCATTGTTTGGAATAAGTTCATTTCCCAATATCCTGCAACATAATTACTTTTTTTTTTGGCCGGAATCATAGTAGCAAGTTTTTCAGAGTTTTTTTTTTTTTTTTTTGAAGACTAAAATTATCTGAAAACGATTAAATGCTACAACAGAACATTAGAGTATTATGTCTATAACATCTCGACTGATAAGCTATATTTTTCGATGTAATGCCATAACTGTTAGATATTATTTAGGAATCAATGAGCAAGTCTGGACAAAGCATTAACTCAACAAACACTAGGAGAAAACATACATATATGATCCCTTTATTCCTATAAGAAACATACGGCCTTTTGACAACTTTTTGCAGTTGCCTATTTCACATAAGCGAATACAGACAACGTTAGAGGAATCGTTTCTTAGAATTTCAATACGTACTGGAATCTGATGCTTAATCGACCACAATCTAGAGTTGGGTATTATATTTGGTCCTTTAGTTAAAAGTTGAGCAGTTTTCAGGTTTTGTGAAATATAATTGGAAGATGTTGAGGTAGTCTCATTGCGTACTATTTGTATTAGAATTTTTACTATTGTAACTTCAAACTCAAACTAACAAAAACGATAAAAGTTTGCAAAATTATTTGATTTAGATCAATAACTTAAAAACACTTACGACAAAGCCCTTATGTAAACATATGAAGGGCTTTATTGCTTTATATGTTTCCATGAGGTAAATTTGTCAAAATTGAAATAACTATGAATGTTTACTATAGGAGCACATTTTTAGCACTTATATTATTTCACAAAAAATAAATTGAAAGCATTTTAATTAGAAGAAAGTTAATTATAAAAACTAAACCAAGCCAAACACAATTTGTTTAAATAAAAATATTTCTACTTTTTCTCCATACAAGTTCATAAGACTACTTTAGGACCATTAAAGTTTGTTGTTTTATTAACTATGCATGTATTTTACATGTAACAAAATTATTAGCATTTTTTTTCTTCTTTTTGTTTAGTTAAACAAGTTTTATGTGAGAATTTTAGTTCTAGCTTTAACTTGTTCACCATAAAGTTACCAACATCTCGTGACATAGAACTTATGTTCGCATAAAGAAAGTTATAAAAATAAGGAAAGAGAGAGACAGAGAGAGAAAAAACTTTATGACATCTTTACTTGAAATAGTTGTGGGAAAATAATCAATTGTTTTCTTTTACATTTATTTGTGATATTCAAGTACTATTTATTAGCTATAAGTAAAATAGCAAGGAAAACAATTTTACGCATAATATACATAAATATAAGAGGTTTAAGGGATAATGGTAGAGACTTTGAATCAATACAGTTATTTTGAAAAACTTGTATTTTCAGCAAACACTTTACTAATGCCCTATTAATGTTAAAAACTTACATGAATTGTAAATGTTGAAAATTTAATTTTTACTAAAAACGTAGTAATTTCATTAATTGTAAATAAGTAAGAAGTAATGTCTAAGTAAGGCGGGTGGTAAGCATTACCACTATGTTTCTTTTCTTTCAATTAAACTATCGATTACATCTTTTGTTTAAAAAAGATCATAAACAATTTAAATTTTGAATAGTTCAGAATTCTGACATTTTTGTCAAATACGGTGTATATACATAAATATGGATTTAAAATAATGTCAAAAAGACATATGTTTCAATTCCTCCTTATATATGAAGTTTTTTGTGTTATGTAATGGGGCACCTACAATTTCATTGTTTTGAGTTCTTCCGATACATAATTTAAGTTCAAAAGTAGCTCCTTTTAATTATGTTTTTTTGGTTCAACACTTTCTTAAAGTGCCGAATTTGTTGATTTTTGATACCAAACACACTTAACATAGCTGAAAAACGCCCTGTCTTGAAGCGAAGGACAAAGCTGTATCAACTAATAATATTATTACAATCTAGTATTATCCTACTTCGAACTATTGATTCTCCTCAAATTCTTTCCACACTATCAATAGCAAATTGACACATTTCATAACTTTTACAACAATTTTTCTTTACTATAAAAAGTAACATAAATCAAAAGCAAAAATAAAAATACAGCACAAAACAGAGTACGTAGGATTATTTTATGCTTGAATTTTATGTGTTTTTTACGATCTAAAAATAAAACAAAAATAAATTTATTTGTTTATTATGTGCCATTTAAAGCTAACTTACGTTAAAGGTTTTCTTTACTACAATAATATAACTAATTTTGTTGTTTAGTTTATATTAGTTTTACTATCATCCTTTATCACAGCAAATATTTCTCGAATAAACACATTATAAATTTAATAATATCATGTTAACCTCAAAACCTTGAAATATTGTTATGGATTTAATTAGAAATATGAAAGACTTTGATAATAGCTGAATATTTGTAATAGTATATTTCGTTTTGTAATAATCTCAAATTACATTTTAAATCAATGCCAGGACATATGATTGCATGAAATTACAAAGAGGAACTATGTAGTTCTGAAGATTTGGTAGAATTCTGAAATTCAAATCTAGTTCAGTTCTAGTTCAGTTCTAGTACTGTTTTAGTTCAGTTCTAGTTCAGTTCTAGTTCATATATATGTTCACATAACAAATTGTCAATTAAAATTATTCTTTTTACTTATTATTTACAAATTTTCATTATTCTCTTAAAAGTAAAATAATTAATAGAAGATAAAAACTTTTGCAAATTCCTAAAATATATAGCGCATGTATATAAATCTGGTTTTATATTTACAAATTATTTTCTCAAATTTTTATTTTTAGTATATTATTTAATATTATAATAATTTTTCTAACTTCATTTAACAATAGTAGCATTTTTATATAAAAACAAAATAATGAAATCAAATTGAAATGATGGGTTGAGGAGAATGTTAAAAATTCAACAAATATTTTAAAAATTGCTTGCAAGGAACAAACAAAATAAAAAAAATTAAATAGGATTTAATTTTTAAAATTTACTTAAAAATTAAGCACTTCTAAGAGTTACATACAAACAAATATTTAAAACATATAAAAATTTGTATATTGAACGGTTAAAGGTTTGACACAACTTGACGCCAAAACACTGCCACAGCGAAGAAAAAATAAAATAAATTTAAATAGGAAAAAAATGGAGCTAAGATTTGTAATAATATAAAAATTAAATAATATAACGAAAAAAAAAAATAATAATAACAAAACTAATTTAAGCATAATACTAAATAAAAAAATAATAATAATAAAATACTTTAAACAAATTATGATTTATTTATTATTTTTGTTTTTTATAAAAAAAGACGATCTCATTTTTATCAAATTATATTTTATTTTTTTATAAAACTAAAATCAAAAATATGTTAACAAAAATTTTGTGAGCCCAATTACAAAATTTTAAGTTTCATTTTGGTAATTTTTCCAAAATACAAAAGAGCTTTCTTGAAATTTTGTTTTTGACATAAAAATAAAATTTTGACAAAGAGCTTTTATCTTCTCCAAACTAAAATTTTAATTATTGTTCTTATATTTAAATATAATTTTGTTTTTTCTTTTTTACAAAATTAAAATTTCTATTCAATATTCTTAATTAAAACTTTTGTTGTTTGAAAATTTTCTCCCCTATAATTGCACTTAACTAAAGAAAAATGTAGTTTAATAATGTTACCTTAACTAAAAAAAGACACTCAATTGAAAATTATTCATATATATAACTCGAAAACTGAATAAAATAATATTAGAAAAAAACAATTTTCTCATAAACAGCTGCGCCATTGAGAACGAAAATTATTAAATTTTAATAGTAAATGTTCAATTTTCATATGAAAAAAAAAAATATTTAATTAAAAAAAAAAGAAGGAAGAAAAATCATCATAGTATTTTATTGTTTTGTAATCTAGCTATAATTTTCAAAAAATTATATATATAATACGAATATATATAACAGCTATAATTAATTAGAAAAAAAATTTAAATAATATTAAAAATTTAATAAACTAAAAAGTTGTGTTAGTAAAAAGTGAAGATTAAAAGATTTTACATGGAACTTTTAAGCTTTTTTCAAAATACAAGATAACATTTTATAAAGAGCTTCTCGAAGAAGTATAAACAATTAATTACCTTCAATAAATTCAATAACAAGTCATATAAATTAATATTTTAGAGTAAAATTTTAAAATATTATTTAAGACAAAGCTTTCACTTTCAAAGGATTTTAAGGAAAGAGAGAGAGAAAATATAAAGCTCAAGAGAAATTAATAAATTAGAAGCTTCAAAAAGTTAGACAGTCTCTTTCAATTTATAAAGCAAATATTCAAGCAGAATCTAGTTCAGTTCTAGTTCAGTTCAGTTCTAGTTCAGTTTTAGTTCAGTGCTAGTTCAATTCTATTTCTATTCTAGGTTTGATCTAATTTAGTCAAAATACATTCCAAAGAAAATGAATAAAAATTTACTATTAATAACATTGTAGTTTATCATATATAACTAAAAAATTTTATATCTTCCTTTTATTAATGCCACGAAATCGGTTTTATTTAAGATTTAGATTAATATTAAAACAAAAAAAACCTACATAAATATTTTTGTATAAACAAATCTTAAGGGATTTTTATTGTAACCACTGTCGTTAAATTATTCTAAGAAAATAAAATATGAAATATTCTTGGTAATATTTTTTTTCTCAATTTAATTTGAAATAACAAAAAATATATATATTTTTTGCACTCAAATGTAACAAGTTATGCTTAAATTGCAGCCAACGAAAATATCTAATATGAATAAAAAAGGAGCGAAAGAATTCCAAAAGTAGTTGTAATAATAATATGTATAGAACATCATGTGTTCCCATGGAAAAATAGTTAAAAGTGTGTATGTGCATTATATATAGAATCCTTAAAGTATGCTGCAAAATATAAACATTGTGAACACATAAAAAGCTGCAGCACTTTTTTTCCTATATGAAATATTTTCGAATTTTAGGATTTTTTTTTGCTTTTAACTGATGCATGCAGATCTGCTTCTTTTTCCTTTCTCAAATGCCCATAAATAGAGGAAATTTTTTGGAGGAATTATTTTTTCATATATTCTTTAGTTTTGTTAACATTAGGGCTCACAGGAGGTGAATTTTGTGTAGACTCTAAGGAATTGTTGTATGGAACATACATGTTGCATTGAATATGATATTGTTGTCGAACGTAACACTGTTTGGGGGGTTATAGTTACACTATCCCATGGTGCATAAAATATTTGGATTATACTATAGCTAAAATCATTTTGATATATATGAAAAAATAAAATCATTGTGTATATGAAATGCACAAGATATTAAAAAATATCGTAAACAAATCTAAAAATAAAAACTGCAAAATATAAAAACGAATAAGAAAAATAGTAAAGAGCATAAAAAATACTGAAAACCCATTTATGTTAGTTAGACTAAAATCATATTTAAATATAATATAAATAATATTTTCTCAAGTATAACCAAAATAATCTGTAAACAAAGACCATATATTTCTAAAATCTTCTAAACGAACATTTGATATATTCTTTCCATTCTATAAATATCTTATCTTTATCTTATTCACGCAATCTGATTTTTTTTTCTAAACTAAAGTTCTGATTACAGATTTTTTCGTATTATCCACAATAATTTTTAAAGATTTTTTTTTTCTGCAATTGCCACTAGTTTTAACCATTTTTAACAAAAAATAAAATACAAAAATAAAAATAATACTCTACTTTACCAGGAATGTATGTAAATAAATAAAAAAAACATAAATATCTCTAGTAAATAAGGATATCAAAAGCTAAAGAGCAGAGATTTTTGTCTCTCCATCAGACTGTCGGACTGTGTTTGTGGTTTTTGGGTGATTCATTTAAAAAATGTCGAGTATATCTATCGTTATTGCATATTTATATACACAAACAGCATCAGATAAGTTGTTTGTTTATATATCAGTGGGATATGAATACAAAAAAAAGTAAAAAATAAACAATAAAAAAACAAAAAATCACAAACAGAACAGATTTAAAAACTTCTGGTTAGATTATCAGTAAAAACAAAAAATGAACACAAAACCCAAAAACTGAAAAAATTACCACAAAAATGAATAAAATAAAAATAAACTACTGTTGCAATAACCAAAATATAAGGTCAATAGAAATATTCCTATTATATCGAAGGCAACTAGAATTACTACAAAACTAATAAATCAGAACTAGAAAAAAGTTATAAAGTAAATAGAACTAGAACGAAAACTGTACGAGAACAGAACTAAAAGAGAATTTAAACAGAGGTAATACTGAACTAAAAAGAACTAATAATGGACTAGAACAGAAATAGAATAGAACTAGAACAGAACTAGAACTGAGCTAGAACTGAGCTAGAACAGAACTAGAACTGAACTGAACTAGAACTGAACAAGAACATGAACTAGAACTGAACTAAAATTATAGTTGAACTTAAATGTAATAAACCAAAATATACAATAATTACAATTACATCATATACATACATATCTTATCAGGAGTATGATTCTTGACTATGAAATAAGTATAAGATTGTCTTACAATTTCACTGCCAATAAACACACTAATGGTAAATAATATTTACAAATTATTATCACAATATCATATGCATGAATAGACATTGAAACTCCAAAAATAAAAAAGGTGTTAATAAATGTAATTAAGCAAAATGAATTAACTACAGATTGTCAACAGTTAATAAATTTTAAAAATGCTATTTAATTTTTTATACCTTTGGCTAAATTTCAGTCATTTTCATATATAAATAAAACAATATTTTTATTTATAAAACAAGAGACATTAATAAAAACTTTAGAAGAAGCAGTTAAAAAGATATAAAATTGAAAAAAATAATAATAATTGCAGCACACTGCATTATGTATGCGAATCAGGAATTTGTACTTTTGCACTTTAAGTAAGTGTCATGCACTGTAAGCAAAAACAAAATTGTCGATATATCAGGTTATTTAGTTGAAGTTTATATTTATTAAAAATATTGAATGAAGTTGTAATTCATATTACAAATATTATTGTCGTATTTCAATTTAATTTAATTATGGCTCTACAATGTAATGATTAATGCAAGCATATTTTTGTTATGCTACATCCATATTATGTTTATAATTCGCCAAAGTTCAACAAGTGTTAAATGAATCACCCTTTACATTTACTGCAGTTTAAAAAAATAACAACAAAAAGAACGTAAAGTGTAAAATACTTAAAAGCCTTTAAGCAATATTTGACACACTGTGCTGCAGTAGTTATTGAATAAGTTTAAAGAAGTAAGTGTCATGCAACTAAGTTGCTGACTGTTGCATGTAATTCTTGTAAAACTGACGAAGACATTGACAGTTATTCAATAATTTCCGCAATATGCGTAAGTTAAACGGAAAATTTTGTTTTACCATCTATTGGTGATTTAAAGAAAACATTGAACTTTAACAAGAAACAATAAATATTTGCGTGACAATATGAGAGGAAGGCTAAGCAGAATTGAGTTTTTCTAAGTATTAAGAAAAAACAAATGTTGTTTGCTAAGCTAACCTTCCCTTTTTATTTAAATATTGTCATCAATCGATTTTGTGTTTCTTGTCTTCATTGCCGTTTACCTTTGAAGTCAAGCTTTCTAGATGTGTGTTTAGCCTGGAGTCGTGTGAACATTAAATTTTCCTTTATAACTCTCTCAAAGGAAAAATGCGACTTCTTGTCTTCAACGTAAAAAAGAAAGCGGTAGCTTTTTCAATTATAAATTACGTTTGCATAATTTGTAATATAAAATTTAATATTTAAAACACTATTAGAATATATATTTACGATACATATAATTAACTGATATATAAGAAAATAAAAGTGAACTAAAGCTAAAATTGAATTGAACTGAACTAGAACTGAACTAGAAC
>JACGTJ010006513.1:0-13290 GCA_014858695.1 Chrysomya rufifacies | reverse complement strand
TTCGGTTTTACATTAAGTTAAGATCTAATTCAGTTCTAGTTCAGTTCTAGTTCAGTTCTAGTTCAGTCCTAGTTCAGTTCTAGTTCAGATCTAGTTCAGTTCTAATTCATTTCTAATAAGTTTGATAAAACTAAAAACAGAATAAAAGTTAGACGTTTTTTGGCTCAATATATATTTTTTTTGCATAAAGCGTAAAAAAAGGTTTAAGTGTATAGAAAAATAATCATAGTTTCTAAACAAAATCAAGAAAAAAAATCATTTTTGTATTTTTTTTATTTTGTTTGATTTTTATTTTTAAATTAAAATTCCTTTTTGTTGTAAATATATATGTATATAATTTATTTTTCAAATAATCATTCTTAATCAAATATAATAAATGATGTTTTTTTTTTATTTGTTTCTTGTTGTTTTTGTTGTGAGAGCATGAAATAATAAAATTCGTAATGATAATAATGAAATAATGCATAATACATTTGAATTTTTACTGTTGTTTTATTATTTTAGAATTATTTATTTTTAATTAAATTTACCTTTAAATTTGTTATTGTTTTTATTTATTTTTTTATTTTTAGGTTTTATTATAATATTTAATATTGCAATAAAATATGTATATTTGTTGTTGTTCTTGTTTGTTTTATATAATTTTGTCAATTTTATTTACTGCCGTCAAAATTTTGTATTTTAAATTTATTTTTTTCTTTTCTTGTTATACAATACACAATTATTTGTTGTTGTTTGTTTGTCTGTCTTTTCATCTTTTTTTGTTTCAAGTTTTTCTTATATCTCTTCAACTTGGTGACACAAAAGACTTTGTTGCTGGTATAGTATTTTGTTGTTGTTCTCTTCTTTTGTTAATTTCTTTTTAATATTTTATAAGAGATTATTTTTAGGTTGTTTTAATTGATATTAGCTGGTGGTTGTAGTGGTTTTAAGAGGTTATTTTTTATATATATACGTTTATAGATGATTACAAAAAACAAAAAATTGGAGTGTGTTTCTGGATGATATTCTTTTCTTATTTTTAAATATTTATTTCATATACTTATTTGTTTTATGCTTTTATAAAGATATCGCTGCCCATGTTTTTAACTTGTTCATCAACAATATCTTGTTATTCTCCATTCCTTTGTTCATCTTCAGATTCAGATTCTAAAAAAAGGGGAAAAGATAAATTTATAATTAAAATTGTTAGCATTTATTTAATTAAACGAATTACAATTATTTTATATACATTTTTCTTTTTTTTATTATATTACTGAAAATTTAACATTTGTTTAGACAATTATTGGCCAAATATATCTATGTTTAGATATATGGACACCCAATTATCCAAAAAATTTATCTAGCACCTTTTTATTCTAATCTTAATAAACTTGTTTAAAACAAACAACAACAAATTTACTTCACCTGGTGCATATTAAAAACTCAAAATTAAACAAGACAATTTCAAATATTTCAAAGAAATTTTTAATAATTAATTTCCTTTCAAACACGCATTACTTTCTTATACACAATTTTTAGAAAATAACACACAACAAAAACTTTCGATTAACTTCAATTTTCTACAAAAAGTTTCTTAGTTTTATAAATTTTAAGAAAAAATTTACAAGACGGGAAAATAACATTGTAATCAGACTTAAAATTTTCCACATTTCTAATTTTTTACATTAACATTTTCCCTTAAACTTCTAATATTCCCCCAATCACAAATTCTTTAAAAATCTCGTTAGTTTTTATTTATTAAAAAGTTAAAAGGATTCACAAAAATTTAATTAAATATGAATTTTAACAAATACTTTTAACACAAATGATTTAGATTCGAAATTTGCCAAAGTTGAAATAGTTATTTAGAAGATATGAGATTTCTAATTTAATCCTTCTTACCCCCTAAATATTTATATTTCAAAAATTCTCTCATCACATCGTATCTTTTTGTCGAGATACCATTTCACAGTTCAAGTTTCAACATTTAAGACTTAGGCGTTTAGGCTTTAGGCGATAAATCAGGCGTTATAGCTTTATATAGTCAGTAAGAAGATGATCACAAATTCTTGTAGTTTAGAATCGTATGGTTTTCAGAACAGGCCTGTGTATATAACACATGATTTCAATGTAAAATAACTTCAACTTTCAATTCCTAAAACTAATACTTATCAATTTTCAATTTGTGAAAAGAAAATTTAAAAGAAAAAAAATCTATCAATTCTAATCAAAATTGTATTCATAGTAGTAGTATTAGCAAATTTCAGAATTTTTAGTCAAAATTCACGAAAATTCAAAACATTCAAGATGTTTTGTTGTTATTCTGGAATTAATTTTAACGAAATTTACAATAGCAATTTTTTAAAATCTTCAAAAATATTATACAAATAATTTATATCATTAGAGAAAAAGTTTGTCAGATCGATGTTTATCCCCTTCGTTTTTAAGGGAAAAAAAATAAATAGGATCACCAATGTATCAGGTTAACCTAGCACATAAGTCTTTTGTTTATATAAAGTCGATACAAAGACAAATACATTTGAATCTGCTTTACAAAATGTGTGCAAATTTATTACCAATTGAAGAAAATTTTTGTAAAGCAAATAAATTTCCACCCGTAAATGTGAACGACTCAGAAACGTAAATATTGATTGGTGTTTATGGGCAGGAGGTTTCTGAGTACATTTGTTTAATTTACTGAATTGTGTAATTTAAATTTTATCAGTTATTTTTGAAAATTTATTAGTTAATTACGAACTTTATCACAATTAGTAAAATTAAGCAATAAAAAAATGCTAACAGCATCTTCTAGTTCACGTGTTCTAGAGTTCACACAGTTTTTCACACAATTTTCCATAAAATTAATCTGAAAATACTTATAATTTTTAATGTATCTGAGATTATTGGCCAAAATATTTATGAATTTAAACAAATAAATGGACACCCAATCAAAGATCTATTATTGTTAATCTAGCAACATGGTAACCTGAGAAATATTGTAGTAGTATTTTATCAACAAAATCTCGTTCTCAAAACAGTTGCCTTAATCAAGACGAACTAATAAAATATTAAGGTTATTTTCATTTATAATCAAAATTTAGCATAAATGAAAACACTTAAAAAAAAAAATGAAGTTATAAGCGAAGCTACAACCAAATTCTCTCTAAATTTAGGTATTTTGTAAAAATAAAAACCTAAATTTTGTGTACATTTGAATGGACTTTTGAAAACGTGAACATGATGACTACAAGTCGTAAACTTGAACAAATTTATATTCACTTTTCAAGAGTTATTTCTGCGAGTGCACTATTACACTGCAAATATCATTAAAGTTAAAATAGTGTATTAAATTTTACAAATTAATTTTGTAGTTATATTTTTCTTTATCATAGATTTCATTGGCCTATAGAATCTATATTTAATTTAGCAGACAATTAGGCAAGCAAAAATCTATATTTTAATCTAGCATACTTGTACAATGAAAAAGTTAGTGCAAAATTTAACAAATTCATTCTCAAAGTATGCTCCGCAAATACCAAATTTAAGTGGATTTTTTTAATCAGTATTGATTTCTAACACATTTACGTTTCTAAGTGTGTTTTACAATAACCTAATGGTGGTATTTAGACTTTAATTATTGTGAAAATATATATATTGTATTAAGACAAGTGGAATATTTAACATCATGGTGATTCTTTTAACAATTATTCCAACACACAACATGTAAACTTTATACTCAATTTAGTTGCATACATATCAGAAAATCAAAATGTTTTATACATTTTAAATATTTAGTTTGTCACATCGATTTTTAAAAACTAGTATAACCAAGAAAAAAATAGTTAAACCAGCCAAGCATCACCAATGTATCAGGTTAATCTAGCACGCGCAAGATGGAAAATACACTATAAAAGATGTAATATTGGTTATTAAATCAAATCCTTTAATAAGAATGTGCAAACACAAAAAAAAATTACTGAAAATAGAAGTTTTAAACAAGTTTGTCATAGATTTCATTGGCCTATAGAATCTATATTAATTTAGCAGACAATTAGGCAAGCAAAAATCTATATTTTAATCTAGCATACTTGTACAATGAAAAAGTTAGCATAAAATTCAACAAATTCATTCTCAAAGTATGCCGCCCTCATCACTTTTCTTTTATTATTGCTTAAAACTTTGTAATAGAGGAGTTTGTTGGTTATATTAGATTGTACCATTGATTATTGGCCAAAAATATCTATGAATTTAAGATAAATGGACACCCAATCAACGGCCCAGCTGTGTTAATCTAGCAACATGCTAACCAGAGATATATTGTAGTTAAATATCAATAATATCTCATTCTCAAATCAGTTGCAATTAAATGTTATTGTTTTCAATAAATTTTGTAAAATTAGCTATAAAAAATAAAGTTAATTATGCTTTGAATGATTTAAAAATAATAGACATTATATTGTTATCACGCTTTAATATTGTTTAAAAAAAATATTTGTAACTTCAAATTTTCATTTTTAAAATTATGTACATTTGCTTAAAGATTTGTTTTGAATCAAATTTAATATTTTTTTCTGAATGTATCAGAGATTATTGGCCAAAATATTTATGAATTAAGAAAATAAATGGACACCCAATCACAGATCTATTATTGTTATTCTAGCAACATGGTAACCTGAGAAATATTGTAAAATTAAGCAATAAAATCTCGTTCTCAAATCAGTTGCTTATTATAAACAGGAAATTAAGCAACAAAATCACGTTCTCTAATCAGTTGTTTATTATAAACAAGAATAAAGGGCAGGGGGTATGGTTTCTAGTTTAATCCTATTTCTTGTTCAGTTCTAGTTTATTTAAGTAGAGTTCAGTTCTCGTTTCGTTCGACTTCAGTTCTAAATCTGTTTAAAACTTCATTAAACATTTATTCAGTTCTAGTTTATCTCAGTTCTCATTTCGTCCTACTACTTCAGTTCAAAACTTCATTAAAGACATGAAATAAAGTACAAAATGATAAGGTTCATTTAAATTCTGTATCAATTAAGTTTGAAATATAGCAAACTTTTTATAAAGGAATTTCATCACACGCTCCATCGCATCGATGGCAGTCTGCCTACCACATAACATTGTCTTATTTCAACTCATCTTGATTGATCATTTGAATCTCATTTTAATAAAAAAATTTATAGGTTTAATGTTTCATACAAAGAAATCTAGAATTTTCATAAATAGTTTACAGTTTTGTTTGCAGACTTTGGAAAAAACTAGACAAGTAAATGTATGATTTTTATTTAGCAGCCTTTCGACACTAATTATGCTTTAGTTTTAATCAGCAAAACTAGTTCTAATAAGGTGCATATTAAACAACAAATTTATTGGTTAATTGTATAAAGTAGTAAATGCTTTTAAAATTAACCTACAACTCTAAATACTTAAATGTGTTATTAAGTTACAAATAATTACAAAAAGTTAACTACAATTATTAAAAATTTATTAAAAACGCATCAATCGGTGCTTCCTTCAGAATATAGCATAAATTTTCTCATTCTTATTCGTTAATTCTAAAATTTTTAGTGATATCTTTCTAGAAACGAATGATTAAATTACATTTATAATAGCTTTTCAGCCTTAAAAGAAAATCTATTGGGCAATGAATATCATTATAAATCTTCTTAAGATCAGGTTTGCAAATCTAAGGACTTTTACTTGAAATTTTTAAAATTTTAAAATATTTTAGAAATGTAATGCATTTTCTGGACAAATTATTATATTTAACCTTTGAAATATTTGAAATTATTTTCTTGGTTTGATTAAGAATTTCAATATTTTAAAAATTATTGTATAATATAGTGTTGTTTTGCTTACCTTCTTCGGCGTTTTGTAGCCATTCAACAAATTTCTTCATTTGTTCAAGGAAATGCATTTTACCCTTGCTAGAATGGGCATCCTTGTACCAACGCAAGATAACCTCTTCTGATAGGATTTCAGCTGCAAAAATAGATAAAAGAGAAAACAACAAGAACAAAGTTAATTAAACAACTTTAAATCGAAATGTGTCAAAAGTAATAGAAACTTTACAACACCAAAAGAGACAGATAATTAAAACTCTTATTCCATTATTTTACTTTGAAATTACATAAAAGTGTTTCCATATACAATATTACAACAACAAAAAACATTTTTAAATTAAATTTCAACTTACTTTTATAAAACAATAATATGATCTTTTGGAAGGCCTTCATAAAGTTCATATTCTCATAACAGAATTCTTGAACTTTTAAAATTAAAGCCAACTCAGCACGATCGGTGCTCGTAAAGGCCTGGAATAGAGGACAATAGTTTTTCAAGTGACGTACAGCTTGATCGGTAACTAATTCCTCTTTTTTATTCCATTCGCCCAATGACATAATTGTTGACCAGATGATGACAATAATTTCATTTTCAGGAATGTTGGCTTTAGCGGCAAATTCTTTAATGTCAGCATTAATTTCCGAGTGTGGTTTCTCATCGTTAATATCATCAATAAGGGTTTGTTGCAATTCACGTTTAGCCTCTTGACTGGCTTGGGCTTTATGCAATTTAATAATTTCTGTTAAATCTTTTTCGAGAAAAACTTGTTTAAAGTTTTCTTCAGTACGTTTGTTTGGTGGGAAAAAGTCCATAAGTCTGGAGAGGGAGAAACAAATAATTGAATTATTAGTAAATGTCTATAATTTTATATAAAAATATTTAACATTTTTGTGTTTTTGTTAGATTTCAAATTGTAAACACAAACATTCGTTATTAAACATTTGCAAAGTAAAATTAAAATCTTTTATTTTTAATCTGGGAAAGTTAATTAAAGATATTGATTTTATTTATTATTGTTAAATAATAACTACATCAATTTCTTCCTGAAACTTTCCGGAAATTAGTGAACACACATTTAAAAAAAATAAAGAAAAATGAAAAGCAGTAGAACAAGTTATTAATACATTCAACTTACTTGCTTTCTAAACCACCCTTCTTAAGTGTTTGTATTAGGGAAGCAATACCCTTCTCCTGTTTAAAGGTAACAAATAGTTCAACCAAAAAATCAAGAGCAATACCATCCTTAATTAAGTGTTCATTATTGAGTACCAATAAAACACTGGGTGGTACAGAACCATTAACTGTAATTATAATAAAGAAATAATAAAAAAAATATATATAAATATTTGATTTTTATTTTTCGAGATTAAAATCTAGATAACATATTTATTATATAGTAAAAAACATGTAATTCGGCTTGTGTCTTTTACTTCTGGCAAATAAGGTAAAAGTCAGTACACCAAAAATAGTTTAATATGCCACTCATATATTAATTCTTATCTGAAGCAAAAACAAAGATAACAATCAAATTTGGTTAAAGTGGCATACAACAAATACAACATAAGATTTACAACAAAATGGTAACATATTTTCTAAATAAAACAATAAACTTGTTAGGCAAATATATTGCGTTATAATAAATTTTAATGTGATTTGCATCTTTATTTAAAAATTTCTTTATTTAAATGAAGTTTTAAAACTTACCTAACCATAGCGCTGTCATACGCGCAAGTTTAGTACGTTCGCTTGGAGTAAAACCTTTAATGAAGACTAATACTTTCTTCATTTCCTCTTCGAACATCTTCTCCAAGTACTTATATCGACGCATGAGCTTGATGAATACCTGGAAGAGATTACAAAAGCAATTACTAATTAAGTCTTCATTTTTAATTATGTAAAGGAAAATCTAATTCTGAATTAAGATTTCAATAAAAAAAATTCTTCAGATTAGGCTTTTAGTTTAAAATATAAAAAATTTATGCACATAAGTTGATCTATAGAAATTTTTACGGATAAAATTCATACTCGGATAAAATTTTGTATATAAAGAAAAACTGCTTGTTACAAAAAAACTTCCGCATAAAATTTTCTATTAGTTGGTATATAAAAAATTTGTCCGCATTAAATTTTCTATAGAACTTTATTAGCATTAACTTTTCTAAAGAAGAACATTATCAACATTAAGTTTTCTATGGAAAAATGTTATCCGCATTAAGTTTTCTATGGAAAAACGTTATTCGCATTAACTTTTCTATGGAAAAATGTTATCCGCATTAACTTTTCTACGGAAAAATGTTATCCGCATTAAGTTTTCTATGGAAAAACGTTATCCGCATTAAGTTTAAAAATATTTATCGACATTTTTTATAAAAAATCTTATAATCATTAAGTTTTTTTTAGAAAAACTTTCTCCCCATTAAATTTTTTATGGAAAAACTTTATCCACATGAAGTTTTCTAAAGAAAACATTAATCTGTATAAAATAGCATTATACGCATTAATTTTTCTATAGAAAACCATATCCGCATTAAGTTTTCTATATAAAAACTTTGTAAGCATTGAATTTTCTAAAGATATATCGATCTTTTCTACGGAAAAACTTTATCCGCATGCAGTTTTCTAAAGATAACATTAATCTGTATAAAATGTTGTAAAGAATAGCATTATACGCATTAATTTTTCTATAGAAAAACATATTCGCATTAAGTTTTCTATATAAAAACTTTGTCCGCATTGAATTTTCTATAGAACTTTAGACTCATTAAGTTTTCTATAAACAAAAATGTTGCCCACATAAAGATATAGAAAAACTTTATACATATAAGTTTTCTATTGAAAATGTCCATATCTATCTTATTCTATAAACAGATGTTTAGTATGAACATAATTTAAATGTTTCATATAAAGAAATCTAATATTTTCATGAGTTTTAAAAGGAAAAAATCAGACAAGTAAATATATGATTTTACTATAGCAACCATTCGACACTATTTAAGCTTTGGAAATATAACAGCAAAATTAGTTCTAATATGGTGCATATTTAAAAATAATTAAAATTTAATTGATTTTGTTTCTCACATCAATAAAAATTACATTAAAGTGAAGATCATTGCAAATAAAAAAATGATAGTAAATTTCTTAGTATAAAGCAGATTAAGTAAATATTTGACTAAATATAAAAATTTTTTTACAAAATAGAAATATTAAATTTTAATTGTTTGATCTTAAAGAATTTCTAAATTAAATATTTAGTTTAGTATGTATGTATTTTCAGTCTCTACTATAGATTTGATGACGTCTAATAAATTAATTACTAATAGTTGTCACCAGCAACAACAACAACTACATAGTGTTTTGGGGACTTGTTTCAATATCAAGTCCAACAGGTTGTAGTGTTTTGTTATATTTTGCTGCTATCTCTAGCAGACAAATTAATGAACAAATATAAATAAAAAAAATATATATTTTCTATATTGCATGGGAACATAAAATATCACAAATTATTGTGTACTTAAAGTGTGTGAGCAGAATACATAAAGGAAGGTTATTTTAATGTCATTATGAAGTTTTTGTTTTTATTCTAGGGTGGGGGTTTTGAAGAGAAAAAAGAAAATTACCTGCTCATGGTTACGCATTGCTTCCATATCTTCGGGGGCTTCGAATATACAGTAATTTGTGCGTGGCTTCTCGCCATCCTGAGAGATTGAACCACCAGGAACTGAAAATAAAATTTATAATGAATTTAAATTAATTATTTTAAAGAAAATTCTCAGTTTTATATAGAAAATTCTTAACCAAATAAAGTTTTCCTTCTATTTTTAAAATATATAAAATCTTTATGCGAATTAAAGTTTTCTATATAAACTTTTGAATAAACTTTTCTATAGAAAAATTTCAGAAGAGATTAACTTTATCCGGCTTAAATTTTCTATAGAAAACTTTATCCGATTAAGTTTTTCTAAAGCCAAACTCTTGATCCGGATAAATTTTACATCGAAAAACTTTAACCTACTAAAGTTTTTTATAGAAAAACTTTATCAGACTTCGCTTTCTTTATAAATAAATATTCAAATTAAATTTTTATGAAGTAAATTTTTAAGCGATCTTCTGTAAAATTTATTTGTTTTATTAAGTTTAAATGTTTACTGTATGGAAAACTTTAGTTGGTTAAGTTTTGTATTATTTCACTTAATATGAACTTACCTAAGAGACCACCAGCAATTAATATATCAAATAGTACTTCGCCGTAACGGCGATAATCAAGTTTATTACCAGCGATATCTAAATATTTAAAGATTTGTTCTAAGTCACCTTCAGTTTTTTCGAGACCAGCAATGACCGCATCACGGAATCCCGTTGGGTCATATTTTTCTCTTTCATCTCTTTTTCTGGTCTTGATGCGCTGACCTGATAGTACTGGTCTTTCAGTTTTTTGACTCATACAATAAATTGCTAAAAAAAAAAAACAAAAGAATACAAATTTATTGTTTAGTTTTTAACTCTAAAACAAATTATATTCCATTAAAGTTGAAATTTCTCTATGTAAAATTTAGGCATTAATGTTAGATTATTAACTGGCCAAGTTAATCTATTAATAAAGATTCTTGGACACCCGAATAATCTTTTAAAATATTGATCTAGCATTCCCATATTTCTCGTTAAACCTGTGTTTAAATGATAAAGGTTACGAGGCAAGTAAAAAATGCCATAAATTGTTTCAAAATTATTTTTATAAAATCTTTGGTTTAGTTTTCCTAATATTTATACATTTACAATTATTATAAATTTCATTTCAAAACTTGTACGCAATTTAATAAATTTCTTTTGCATACTTATTTTTTTAAGAAACTATAAATGACTCATTCACTTTTTTTCTATTTTCATTTCTTGTTTGTGAAAAAGATTAAATATTGCAAAAACACGTCTTTCTGGAGATATTCTCATATTTCAAAAATAAAATTTTTTTTCACTTCATTTATTCCAATCTAACCTCAATTTAATAAAAACATATAAAAAACAAAAACAAATTTGACAAATGGCCGCGCGACAAAAAAAAAACACTAATACAAAGCTACTAAATTACCTTAAAAAAGAGCAGGAAAAAAAATTTACAAAGAAAATAAAAAAGAGCCAACAAGGCTGCCACTTAAAATTGCATACCAAAAGAAAACTTGAAATTATTTGAAGAAAAAAATACATATTATATTATAAAAATATAAATTATATTTAAAAAATGCATTCGAACATAAGATTGTGATAAAATCGTTCATAGAAATCGTGATATAGTTGAACAAAAAAAAAAAAATGCTTAATTTTTGCATATCAATCTGGTAGCCCATATAATTAAAGAGAAATTCCTTAAAGAAATATTCGAGAAAAAAATTAAAACGAGGTCAATGAAATCTTTCACTTTTTACACAAAAAAAGAAAAAAAAATAATACTTTTAATAAACTATAAAATTTAATACCTAATTAATAAAAGATACTTACATAGAAACGAAAAATACAATAAAAACTTTTTACTTGCAAGAGGAAATTTACAATTTCCTTAAATTCTTGAAAACTTAACAAAAAATAAGCTTTTGTTTTCAACAAATAAACTTTCTTAATTAAATAATTTGTTTAACCTTGTTTTATGTAAAATATATTTTTATAACCCCTGTATATAAACGGCTTTCTTTTTTACTTTTTTAAGAAATGACACGAAATCAAACTGTTGATTTTTATTTAAAATGCGAGCGGCAAAAATTAAACACACGCACACAAAAAGCCGAACACTCTCACGTTTATTAATAAATCAGGGTAGGAAAAATGTAATTATTTTTACTAGAGTTAAATTTAATTATTTTTCTATCACAATAAGTTACTTAAATTAATATTAAATAAATAATTTAAAAAATAATAATAAAAGTGGTTTTAACTAAATTATATCTCTTTTAACTAAAACAAAAAAACGAAAAATTAAAACCACTTGATTTCACGAATTCCGTCAACTAAATGAGAAAGCAATAATGAAATGACATGTGGTAGCACTAGACGTCAAAATAAAACCCATAAAAAACAACAACAAACATGTTAAACAGGAAATGAAGGCATAGCAACGCCATATTGACAGCGTTGCACTAAAAAGGTAGTAGTAGAAACAAAGAAAAAAAAATAAAATGAAGGCATAGAAGAAAAAAAATCGAGGAAAAATTCTAGATTAAACAAGTAAAACAAAAATTAGATTTTCCTAATCTCTTAAACTACATTAATTTTATTACTAGTTATAAAAACTAAAGACACTAATTAAGTTATCAATATAAAAATGTTGGAATATACGAAAATTCTTAAGTTCTTTTGTTTTAATGGCGTTCATTTATCACGCTAGTACAATTGGCAGCCATTTTTCCTTGCACACATTATTTAATTAATATTTATTTTTTTCTCGTATATTATTTATATTTTATAGGTTTTCTTTTTATGCAATTTATTAAAATTTCATTATACTTACGATTAAAACAAAAAAAATTTAGCACTGCCGACAAAAAATTTAATATCGAAATTACTTTTTTCTCTATAGAAGTTACACACTCTTGTGACACAAAAATACTGCTGAAACGGGAAATGACAAAGTGAAAAGAACAATGACAAAGGCTGCAGTGTTGTATTTTATGGCATGAAAATTACACAGTGGTGTTGCGACAGTAGTAGAACGAGTGTTGTCAAAACATTTGTGTAAGAAAACACAGTTAAAAAAGCATTATATTTCATACATTTTAAAGGAAATATCTGAAACAAATATATATATGCAATCTGTAAAAGATAATAAAATGTGAATAAATTATTTTATATATATTTTTTTTAATTAAAGAATAATTAAAGTTTTTAAATGCATTTTTATGAAAAAATATTTTTTAAATCCACAAAAACATTTTCTTATTTCTGATGATAAGTCTAAAAAACTGATATTTTTATCTTTATTGATAAATTTAATTATTTTCTATTTGAGAATATTTAAAAGTCATTTTGCCGATTTGTTTCGATTTTACGAGTATAAAATATTGTTTAATACACATAATTACTTTTGTTTGAATTATTGTTATATAGCAGTGTCAGTTTTTAAAAAGATTTAGTAAATGAAATTCCAGTTCCGATCTTTTTCTCTTAAATTGTGAATAACATGCACGAAAGGGCGTAATTTTTATGTATTTATATTAAAATTTTGTATTATTGAACCTATTTCTGTGAAAATGTTGTATGGGTGCTATAAGTAATAATGTTGCGATAACAATGGTTTTTCGTACATAACTTCAACATTAGAAAGAACGACTGCCTGAATGATTTCATTAACCTAACTTTAACCTACGTATCATGCAGGCGATATTTTTTCCAATTTCAAAACTGCTAAGCCCATACCTAAATAAGTAAGTAGCCTGCTAATTCGAATTTCACCTCACTGTGCAATATAGATTACAAAAAAAA
>JACGTJ010006493.1:0-11504 GCA_014858695.1 Chrysomya rufifacies | reverse complement strand
ATGTTTTTTGTGGAATCATAGAATGTGACAACTTGTTGTGTTTCTACAACTAATATCAATTCATTATTTCAAGTATCTGACAAAAAAACAGTGGTTGTATATACAAGTTATCGATAAATCAACGATAATTTCAATTTATACACTGTAAAAATATGACATAAGATATCTATAAAATTGTAAGTGCTTTTTTGGCCTTTGTTTCACCACTTCCCGGGATTCCTGAAATTTCCCCTAGAACAAATAATTTAAAAATATGAGATATTTTATTTAGAAGTTTACTTTTTTCTGATTTATTAAAGATTAAATCTAAAAAAGAAATGAACGCATGAATATGATACTCAGACATATGTCTTTAAAAATATTATCTCGAATTTCTGAAAAATTTAGTATTGTTAAACAGACATTTATTTATTTTTTTTTACAAATCTAACGATTTTGGCTTTAATAAATTATAAAATACTTTTCATAGTAAACAATAAATAAATCAAAATTTTAAAAATAATGTAGGAAAGTCATAAAATACTTTTCGACAAACTTATACAATTCTTGTTAGTTTATTTTCGATATATCTAAAGATAAAATAAATGGTGTTTTTTTTTAATTTCAACTTTGAAACACTTGATTTTATTCAAATTCTCGATTAAAATATTTTCAACCATGGCGGAAGGAATCAGGTGACATTTTTCGATCAGCTTTTGTTAATATTTTATTCATTTATTTATTGAAAAACGATTTTTTAATCTCTAATTTATAGTCAGGTTGTCACACGTAGCCTCCAGTACAATCGCAACCTATATTATCATATAGGAAAGATACAACCACAGCCTTAATGAAAAATTAAATTTTTAATATTGATTTTGATCACAAAACGAACTCTAACTTAATATTAGGAAGCTTGAACTTTAATAATTGACTATAAATGGTCTCCACTAATCCAAACAGTAAATTTAAAAACCCCACAAAACTACGCACATCTTTTACTGTTATGCTTGCGAATATATCGCACTGTTGTAAGTAAAACAGATTAATGGCGAAGATTTGAAAAGGCTTTATGTTCTTTATAGGAAAAAAGGGAATTTACGATTCCAAAAATTCAAGCATGTAATTTGTTTTTCTTTGATTCGAGCATTTCAAACTCGAAATTTGCTTGACAATTTTCAAATTTAAATGCATAAACCTAACTATATATATTCCGTTTCATTGGTGAATGTAATATAATTAAATTTCAATTCAAGTTCTTGATTTTGAAATGCACGTTTATTTTCTGATTTTTTTATTTAAAAACTGAACGAATCCAAAACCTTCTAATTTTTTTGTTTGATGTAAAAAAGCTATAATTTCTTCAAATTTATTCCAGCTTTTCTTAGAGTGTAAATAATTTTTAGTAAATCTACATTTTTTGAAACCAATAAGATTTTATTAAAATTCTATTAGAATTATATGTGTTCATAATTGTTATTTTGGCAGTAATGTTATTTCAAAATAAATATGTTGAAGGGTACGTTTACCATGTAAAGAAAAGAGACAGTTCGATTACAAAATTCTAATTTGAACAACACAGGGTTGTATTTTTTAGTTAAATAAAACATATACAAAATAATGTACTTTTTAATATTATATTAAAAACAATATACAATATTTATTAAACTTTGTAAATATTTGTGTTTTTTTTTAATTTAAACAATTATAAAGTTTATAAGCATATATTTTTTAACGGTTAACTAAGTAAAATGCGACCTTCAACTTGTCAAACATTGTCACGGCGAATGAGCAAAATAATAAACATCTGTGCAGCGAATTGAAAGTAACGTTGAAGAGTGCAAAGAATTTTATCAATTACGTGTAATAAAAAGTAATATTTAATACAAATTTAAATATTTTGAAATGTTTTATTTATAATTTAGCCAAAGGAGCATTTCTTTTGTGATTTTTAGGCATATTGTGTGAAAAAAACCAATATCAAAACTAATTGAAAAATCCACAAGAACAAAACCAATTGTCAATTTTCTTTCTACTTTTGTGAATTTTTTTTGCGAAACGCGCGCAACAAACGTATACAGTCATCCCTATTGCTTTTGGCACATTTGTAAGAAAACGGAAGAAGTGCTAAGTGTACAGATTTCTTTGTCTAACCAAAAGCTCTCTTACGGCTGACAATACTTAAAGTGTTGACTAGTGTTTGCCTATTAGAAAGGGTTGGCTATATTAAAAATTGTGCAACTTTAGTATTTGGCAAATTCGGAAAAAATTCCCAAGTAGTCGTGCAATTGCCGAACAAGTCTTTTTGTATGTTCGTTGTGAAAACACGGCAGTCGTCAAAATCAAGTGCGATTTGTGGTGCAAAGAATTGTGAATTCGTCGTAATTACAACGAATTCATTTTGCCAAATATTTAATTTAATAGTTAACGAAAAAAGAAATTAAAAGATTTCTTCTTTTCAAGCGTTGCGTTTTATATAATTTTTTTATTTTTTGTACATTTGAAGTTTTGATTAAAAATAAAATTTTTAGTTTTTTTTTGCCTTCATACATCTTCGTCTACACACACGACACGACTATTGGTGTTTGGTGAGCTCTTTGTGCTGCTACACACACACACCGTAAAAGAAATTAGTTAGGAGCGGCGGCTGGCTTCAGATAAAAGAAAAGTTGTGGAAAAAAAGTAAAAAAATATAAAAAGAAATATTTAAAAAAAGAAAAATTAAAACAAATCACACATAAAACATTGAGTTTTCAAATCAAATAATATAATAAAATGGCGTTAAAAAGAATTAATAAGGTATAGTATTTGCGAAAATGTTAAAAGAAAAAAAAATTGTCAAATGAACTGAACTCTTGAAGACACAAGGAAAAGCCCTTGAAAAAAGGCGAGATATTGATGAAAATCAAAATAAAAAAAATATGGAAAAATGAACTAAAAGTTGTATGAAAAGAAAAAAAAAAAAAGAATGTGTTAAATTTGTTAAGTTTTGTAATTGTTTAATGAAAAAGAAAAGTTAAAGAAAAAAAATGTATTAAAAATTTATGCAAGCAATGTGAAACGTCGTCTCGGAAAGTGAAAAAATGAAACGAATAAAAAATGACGGGGAAAAATTGATCGAATAAAAAAAGATGGGCGACCAACGAAGAGAACCCAACCGATGAGACACCAACTACACGCACACATTCGCATACATATGTGCACTCGAACACTTATACAATTTCCATCAGGGATGGATAATAGAGATTTATATATACTATATTTTTCTTTGGAATGATGGTAGAATTTTCAGTCCCAGGCTTTTAAACTTTATAGCCATTGAAATATTTTGTTTATTTACTGATATTCCATTAAGTTGCTTCAATCTTAATGTTTAAGGATTTTAGGGAAATTTTCTAAATTTAAATTTAACTTTTTTTTTTAAAGTTGTTGAATGAAACTTGGTAATGGGATCACAAAAAAAAAATTGAAAGAAATATTTGATCAAAGAACAATTTCTGTACAAAATTCTTATTTAAAATATCAAAATATTAAGCCTTCAGTAGGTATTTTCACTTTCTTTTCTGGTTTTGTCAAATTAAGTTTATTTTGAATTTCAAATTAAAAAAAAAAAAATTAGTAACAAAAATAGAAAGCCTATAGCTCAAAGTAATAAAAGAGGAAGAGAATTTTTGGTTCAGTGAATCAAATCTAACGGTATTTTTGAAAGAAATTGTAAATCAATAGTTTCGCTAACATTGACATACATCAAACAATTTTGAATTAATTAAAAATAAACATAAATCATTCCATAGACATATACATCCCTGATAATAATACACATACGTACAAACCAATACAGTACACGAAGTTTATTTTATTTTTCCTCAGATTGAATTTTTTTTTGCTATAAAAAAAGAATGGAATTTTTAAGGAAAAAAATGCGTGTTGTTTAAAGACCACAAATACCAAAAAAATCTGCAAATCTAAAGATACTTTTCAACAACACAATGATGTTTAGTAAAATCTTCTTTTTCGTTCTTCAGTCCAAAATCAACAAATATAGATCGTTTTATTTTGAAACCATGAGGAGGAGATTCTAGTAATACAAAAAATTCCAACATTTCAATTCTATATGTGGAGAATAATGTGTTTTGTGGTAGTGGAGAGAATTTGTTAATACACTGGGATTTTGTTATTGAGTTGTTTCATTCACGGCATGTGGATGGATGTAATGACCTGATAATCAAGTCAATTTTGTTTTGTAGTATACAGCATAAATACTTAATATAGTTGATATATACTTTGATATGTATAAGATTTTTGTTGAAATCTAAAAAAGGAAATACCTTTTCAGAACAGCTCTAGCCGGTTTTTTATATTTTATTTTTGCTAATACTGTAATTAATGGGGAAATTCCTGAAATAAACTCTCATCTCAGAGTATTTCATCAAGGTGTTACCCAATGGTTTTCTTCTTTAAAATTTGCTATACACAGCAATTGTATATAGTAACTCACATTGGTTGTTCTTTTTTCTTTTTGTACTATTTCTGTTCCTATGTCTGTCTGCCTTTGACCGTCCAACGTTCCGTCCAAATGTCTGCTTTTTCAGTTTTTCTTTCTTTCCTTGCTTTACTTTTCAATTTAAAAAAAGTCAAATAAAACAATTTGCTCTGTTGCTATCAAAAATAAAATGAAAAGAAAGAAAAAGCATACAAAAAAACAACAATAAAAAAGTAAAATATATAAAAATACTCCAGTAATATACATGAGGGCAATAAGAGAATTTAAAAAGAAACAAAAAACATTCAGAGACACAAGAACTAACCTAACCTTAAATTTTGTATTAAATATATTTAAAAATTTTGTATAATTATCTAATTATTTATTTTGTTTTTATGGAAAATATCTCATTTAAAAACGTATCCCATTATAATTATCTAATAATCCCTTAAGTTTTATTTGAAAAAAAAAAGTCACTCGAATTTTTTTTGTTTCTTCCCCTACAATAACAATAACAGTAAAACCTTCCAGAATAAAGTGTTAATGATTGGTGTTGTCAATATTTTGTTAGGTTTTCAGAGTCTCTAAGCGTTGAATTTTTTAAGTAATTATTTTTGTATTGTTCGTAGATCCTATAATCCTTGATCAGAACCGAATATTTGTTTTCTTTTATAGTAAAATTGAAAACAAAGTTAAACAAATATCCAGGTTTGGGTGTTTTTTTTATTAAAAACCATTAATAATTCGAAATTGTAAGTGTTTTCAAATCGGATGCAATTGCGTCAAAAAACGTTACCACAATTTTTCACATACAAATTTGTTTGCATTCGCATTTTCATTTCTAAGACAAAGAATAATATAACTTATCAGTATTAAATTGTATATTTGTGTACATAACTTTAAACGAATTCAACAGAATGTTAATTTTGTGACAATATCTGATTTGTAGTACTGGAACAAAGCTCTTCTTCATTCTAGATTCTTTAATGTAGATAATAATACAAAAATTATGGTGAGTGAATCTGTTGTTGTGAAGTTATGAGCATTTGAAACTGAAGTTTTTGCAGGACAACAAAATTTTGAAAAATTAGAAGAATACAGTTACCAAAACTGTATTTGCACAAATTACAGATTTGAAATCCTTTATGATCTGCATATTATTTAGTGTTTAACAAATTGTGATATTTGCAAGACTGCAACTTTTACACAGTGGAATTTTCCGAGATACCACTACCAAGGACTGTCATCCCAGTAACAACTACAATGTTCTTGACTCTCAAATAACTCAAAAGAAACTAAAATTTGACATAGTTTTCAAAATTAATGCTAAATTTTTAACAAATGTTCTTAAACATTTTCCCGGATTGACCGGGTAAAAAATACATTTACTCGACTAATACGAATTAGGATAATTTTAGAGCAAAATAGTGGTGTAGTCAAGAATAACGAAACTATTGATTTTAAAATGTTTTTATGCTAGTAAGAATGTTGGTTGCGATTCCAAATGAACTTAAAATCTCGATTCGTTTTCCTAGATTTTTTGAGTTATATGCTTTAAAAGTTGTACTTTTCCTATAAATTTCTAAACAAAACAAATTTTGAAATTAAAAAAAGCTTAATTCTGCGAAGCCGGTCTTTGGCATACCTAGAGGAGAACATCAAGAAGTCAACTCTGTATATCGTGATTCGAAGAGTTATAGTCATAGTTAAAGGTTACATTTTTTGTGGTATATATGTATTATAAATTTATCGATGATTAATTAGTTCTTCATTTTTTCTTTAAATTGGCTGTTCTTTTATGTGAATACTTAATTAAAAAAAATTATAACTTAGCGTTTTTTTTCTTCCTTAAAGTTGACATGACTAATAAGTTGTAAAAAAACAGAGTAATATAGTAATAGCAGAAACGCAAAAACAAAAGCAACGCAACAAAAGGAAAGAAGTTTAAAAACGTCATTAACAACAGAGACGTTAACGTTTTCCTTAGTTTTTCTTTGCAGCATTTTTCATTTTGCTATCTTTTGATTTCTGTTTTATTAATTTTTTTTTTATATCTTGAACAATACCAACTTTCCATTTCTTTTTATCAAATGCTTTTAAAGCTCTTGTTTTTAGAAATGCCGTTATATTGTTGTCTCATTCTTCATTCTGCTCAATACACACAAACATACCCAGTGATATAGTAAAGCAGCGATATAATAAAAAGTTTATATAGAATTTGTTGCTGCTGCTGCAAATTTTTACGCCCTTGTTTATTTTAGTAAAGCCGGCTTTTATATGATTTTTAAAAAAAAAAAGGAAAAAAAAATCAAAATGTTTTTAATTTTTCTTATTTAATTCATTGATAAATTAAATTTAAACAAATGTTATTGTAATGTCATTTAGCTATTTTTATAAATTATTATTCATTATTTTTTCTTTTGTATTATGTGCAATGTTGTATGCTGTTTTTATTTTTTTTTTTTTGCGTACGTAGACGACGTTACTGTTTTGTTTTTTTTATTGTTGTTGCTTCTTTTGCTTTGTATAATTAAAAACAGGGTTGTATTTCTAACCAAGCAAAACCAGCAATATTTTAAATTGATTTTTTTTTTTTATTATTATTGTGTTGTTTTAATCGTTATTATTTTCTCAACCAGGGAGGAGAAAATTCATTTTTTAACATTGATAAATGAGTAACAATAATGAAAGTTTTTGATTTTTTTGTTTCAATTCTGTTTTTTTTTATTTTTAATAATATTGAATGACAAATAACAGCTGATAAATTTTTTATTTTAACTTACACAAATATTTCCCAATAATTTGGGAAATAATCATGTATCTAACAGAATTTATATGAAGAATTTAGAAGATAATAAATTCAGCCGATTATAAGTTAGTTTTATGTAATCCAATACATAGAAAATAATGATTTGTTTAACGCCTTTTAAAATTTGTAATAATTGTAAGTCTTCTGCAAGCTTTAACAATCTAGGCTGGAAATGGAACAATCTTCGTTATGGTTCAATTTTTCCATGGTTATCCTCTCATACAACTAGATGCAACTGCAGCCTGCTTACAATACATTTAATACATTTTTAAACATATTTTGTAAATAACTCAATCAAACAAGAATATCTAACTAGATTTTGCTATATAGCTACTCCTAATTTGAAATTAATATTTGTAGGAACCGAGCGTTTAGTTATACGTTTCTGCCATGGATTATGCTACTAATTTTGTATTTCCATAGTGTAGATTATTGCTTATATAATCTTAGTTTAACTGAGCATCATTGGTCGTTTAAACTAAAGTTAATAGAGTTAAAATTTATGCATTCAACTGACGAAAAGCAGTTTGAATTCGTAATGAAATAAAACATCTTTTTATTATATTTTAATTATTATTTTATTTAAATGACGTTATACAATTAATTTTGTAATTGTTTTTTATTTTTATGATTGTCTTTATACGTTTTTGCTATACAAATTTAGGTGTTGACAAAAATTTAACAAGAAATTAAAATCTGATTTAAAAATTTCTTATGGAAACAAAAATTTGTTACTTTAACTAAGATTAATGTCATTTTGTAGGTTAATCTAATTGTTTGTTAATTTAAGTTTAACTAAAAATTCCCTATGCTCTCTATAGGAACGAAGGGAACTTGTTTAAAAAGGTTTAAATCTAGGTCTAGGTCTTAAATGTTTTATAATCATAAAATGAAATTGTTCATTGAATGAATAATGAAAATAATAATTCCAACATTTTTTCTCTAAGAATTTTTTTTGGAAAATTTTGCTTACTTAAAAAATTAGTTGATAATTTTGATTTTTTTTAACTTCAAATGTATACGAAATTTCATTAAAATAAGTAAAGAACTTATTCAATTCAAAAATTTATATCATATAGAACTTTGTTTCTCGGAGATTTTAGAAGGATTTACCGCACCATGGTTCGAAATCATCATTAATTTATGTGAATTCTAATTTTTGCTGTTTTAGAAGCAGGAAGTTTAAACCTAAGAAAGGTTGGACTCTAAAATCCATAGTACCGGATAAAGTAGGATTACAAGGGTAGCTAAATAAATATTGATTGTCGTGAAGATTCTGGCCACAGATTGGTCCTTTGCGGAACCATTAGGAATTCGCCCAGTTGTGACAGAACCGCTTTTGTTTTCCGCTATAGATTTTAAAATGAATTTGTAGAACAGTTTTATGGGAGGTTCATATTTTTACAATTTCAAAAGTTTTGCAGATATTCAAAAACATAAAAAATCTAATCAATACGAAAATATTTCAAATTTGTATTGTTTGGAAGAGAAATTTTGTTGCGAGAATGTTCCTAGTCGTATTGCGGAAGATTCCTTAGCACGAGCTTTGTACGTTCGCCACAAAACTTGCAAGTAATAAGAAAGCAATGTGCCGGGAAGACATACTAGCAATAATAATCAACCGGGGAATGTCGAAAGATATTTAGAAATCATATTCAAAATCTTAAAACTTGTTGCTAAATTCTGGCATGGATTACATACACATAATAGCAGATAATTCATTAAAATTTTTCAATGATCATATTTGGCATAGGAATATAAATTGTGTTTAATCCATTGATAAAAATTTAAAAATTTTTTGTTATAATTTTTTCAACAACTCAAAATATTTCGTGTGGAGACAGACATAGCTAAAACATCTTCTTAAAAGATATCTTCCAAATGTTTATAGGGTCTATAATAAAAATCTTTTTTAACATTGTTAGTTTTGAATAAAACCGGAATAAATCAATATCAATTATTAATAGAATTTCTTATTTAACACTAGAAACTGGATATCTTTCCTTATTTAGCAGCAAAAAACTGGATATGTTTTCTTTTGAACACAAGTCTTTTATTTTTATTAAAATTAATCCATAAATGCCAAATTTTTTTTTAGACAAATAAGTGATCAAATCAAAAATAGTTAGATCACATAATTTTGTTTGTGGGGTACTTGTTTTAAAAATTCTATGTATTTTGTGTATAAAATATTTGTTTTTATTCCAGGAAATGCATTTGTCTACACAGGAAATTTTGTTTAACAATGAAATGTCACATATTAATATGATTGATATTTGTTATTCTTCTAAGATTTTAGCACCAAATTTTCTATTATTTTTACAACAATGATAAATAAATATATAAATTTTACTATAATCTATAGTTCCTGTTCGCAAAATTTCAATGCCTTAAAAAATATTAGTTTATCTTTTTTTTACATTTTAATATTAAATAACAAAATTTTGAACTGTATTTTAACATTATTAACCTAAAATTTAAAAATGTTTATATCTTAACGGTTTTCATGTTTTTTTTGTTGTTTTATGTGTGTGTTAGAAACCTAAAACCAGGTAATTTCGTCATTATAAAAAATAAACACAATTTTAAATTCTCGGTCATTCTATTTTTTATATATATGTATATATAAATGATCATTTTTTATGTACATACATAGTTGTTGCTAAAAAAAAAAGCAAATCGTCAAATTATTATTTATTTGTTGTTTCATACAAGATACAAATATAACGTCAACGTTATAGACATTCATACATATTTTAACCACGATTTTTCTTCTTTCTTTGCATACAAATGTGGTTTATGTATAAGTTTTTATACCCTACATCAACATAGGTATAGCTGTGCAGATGTTTGTTATTATACAAAAATACTCATCCGAATGCTGCCATCTTAAAGTATAGCGGTCGAATCAGAATTACTTTCTGAGATGATTTAATGATGTCTGTCCGTCGCATTTTTGAAGATATCTTGATAAAATTTGGCACAGATCATTATTTCTATACAAGAATGAAACTTAGTTATATTTGTTATAAATGTTCCCCGGGAATGATGTTTTTAATTAGGTTAGATTGGGTTAGGGAAGGTTGATGTCACTAAGATTTATTTCCATGATTTTAGCGAGCTCTACTATATTTTCGATGGATTAAAACTTATCGATCTCCTCACAAAGTCTACATTAATCAGACTTTCAATTTTAATTTCATTGTAACACTTATAATATTCCCTAGGCTTCCCTTGTCCAAACTTAGGAGGGCTTTAGACTTAGCATTGTTTAGGACAGCCGAAATAGACGTTAAGACTTTGCAGTCTAATATATTCCTTCATTTTTGAAATTTGGTACATATGAGTTATATGATCTCAACTTATATGCCAAATTTCATTTGAATCGGTTCATCGGACATGTGGCACAGCTTATTATTTTTTAATAGGCTATCTATTGATCATGATTGGTTAAAAAATTTCACCTAGCATTCATAACGGTGTTCCACCGGGAATTTTGTATATAAGTTTTTAATAAAACTTATCAAATATCATTTGAATCGGTCCATTTGCTTCCGTAACCACTATACAAATGGTGGTCTGAACTTGAAGAATTATTCCATATTTTGGTAATATGCCAATTTCAAAGATATTGCGATAAAATTCTGCACTGATTACTTGAATTTGGTAAAAGGGGAAGCTTGGATCTTGATCGATCCACTAATTTACTTAGTTCCACTCGTTTAAACGTGAAAGTATAGTGATGATATTTAGTATATACCTCACAGTGATGTTGGGTATATTTTAGTCGGTTTTGGCGAATATAACACATCTTATTTTTATAGCCACCATAAAAAAATGATGGGGGGTATATTGGGTTTGTCATTTCATTTGTAACATGTTAAAATATTCGTCTAAGACCCCAACATGTATATATATTATGGATCCTGGTAAGATTCTAAGTCGATCTAGCGATGTCCGTTCGTCTGTCTGTTGAAAGCACGGTAGGGATCACATCCGATGAGCTAGGAAGATGAAATTTGGCACAAATAATTCTGTTATATTGTTTGGTATTGAAAATGGGCAGAATCGGATTATAAACAAGGAAGTTATGAAACAAAAACACATGAAAATCTGTATAATATAGTAACGGGAAACTAAGATGAGAAAAACAGGCGTGACCCGCCCATTTTTTCTCCCGCTCTTTAAAAAATGCCTTTTAAGTATATTTCGCCCTAAATATAAAAGGGAAGA
>JACGTJ010006469.1:0-25815 GCA_014858695.1 Chrysomya rufifacies | reverse complement strand
AAAAGCCACTCAAGTAGCCTTAGAAGCAATACAAATTTTGGGCGGTAACGGTTACATTAATGAGTATCCTACTGGCCGTATTATGCGTGATGCTAAATTGTATGAAATTGGTGCTGGTACCTCTGAAATTAGACGTTGGCTTATTGGTCGTCAATTGAATTTGGAATACAAGTAAATGGTGGACGCAGACTTTTTGTGAATATGTAAAAGTATCATGACGGTGTTATAATATTGCATTTATTAAAAATATTTTATTATAGTAAGACTACTGTTGCATTTATTTTTTTGAATTTTATATAATTTTATAAAATAAAAATATACAAATACTAATAACTAATTTTTTATTTTTTTTTAATAAAATTTAATAAATATTTTATTTTACATTAAATTATTGTTTAATTGGTAGAACGGTAAATTAGTATTTACTAATGACACAAATACATACAATACGTTCGTTTTAACTGCAACTCAGAGGTATGTTGAATGTAGAACTCTATCTATTCTATATTTGCATGACACATTAAAAAAAAGTTTAATTTTTTATAATAAACAGATCTATTATTTAGTTAATGCAATGGGGTTTAGTCCTTTTTTTTAGAGTAGATGCTAGCTAAATTTAAAGCAAAAGTATTGAATAAACACATACATTGCAAATTTAAGAGCGTAACCAAATACTCCGAAATTGAAAGTATGGTTAAAAAAATATTTATTATTTTTAAATTTGTTAGCTATTATTTCATGTAATTACTTAATCAAAAGTAAGATAAAAATGTTTACTATTTCTAAATTTTAAAATTGTTAGTTATTACTTTTTGTCATTTTTAAATACAAAATCAAAATTTTGATGGGTTAAATTAAATAAATATTCTTTCGGTGAGTCCTTTAAGTATAGACATTTGTAATATGCATTCAATGTATTAAATTTCGTATATTTTTAAAATTCAAACTACATTAATTGATTATTGTAGTAGGAACCATTAAAATAAAAATGCCACACACAAATTAAGTTTGTATAAGTGTGCTCTATTTTACATCTCAACTTGTAAAATTTGTTTATCTTTAATTTATGACTCTGTTTTTAAGCTTTTTCTTCCCTTCTTCAATTAAAACCACAATTTATATATATTTTTTTGGTTACAAGACATATTTTTATTAATTAATATTATTTATACACAATGAAAAGAAAAACATAAAATTAAAAATAAAATAATACACATATATTTGCTGGTAGTGTTACACATATACGAGAAAATTCAGATTGATGGATGGTATATACAGAAAATTATATATATAGACATTCATTTATTCGAAATATATGTAGTAGGTATCTCGATACCAATAATTTATTAAACAGAAAAACATGTAATAAAAAAAATAACAAAATATATATGTAATTATTGGTTTCAGTTTGAAAAAAATCATACATATAGAAATATTATGCAAAATTTAACTGAAATTAAAATATTGAACATGCATATAGCTAACACAAAAATACACTAAAAAATAATTTATTAATTATTAAAAAAAAAAATAAAGTTAAAAGAAAATTATATATTTAAGTGAAATACATTTTGAATGACACAATACATATTTGATTAGATTGATTGAAGTTTTTTATAGTTTAAATTTATTATTATTATTTTTTTTTTAGTATATAATATTAGAAAAAGTTAAGTTAGTAGTTATTTTTATATTTATTTTCTCTTTATATTTAATTAATATTAGTACATTCATATTATTGGCAAAAACATTGGCATTACCATGTATATTTGAAGAAAATTAATAAAATAAAAAATTTAGTTTTAAATGTAATATTTTTTTATATGATTATAAAAACTAATTTGTTATACTTAAAAAGCACTTTTGGCAAACAGTAATTTGTTTTATATTCATTGTTTTTTTTTTTCTTTAATTTTAATTATTTTAAACTAATTTATTTTATTCTTTATTCCATACGAAAACTGTGCGATTCGGTTTTCTTTTCCGTTCTTGTCTCGGAAGTGGTGGTGAATGATTTACGTTCCATAACACGTTGTGTCATTGATGTTAAACGTTCCGATCCCTGATCAATAAGACTAAGTTTGCCAGACTCGGTGTTAAGGCTCATTTGATTGAAACTTGATTCCAGTGGTTTAACACCTAATTCACTTGATTTATCATAATTACGGGTTTCATATCTGTAAAAAAATAAAATATTTATTTTCTTTAAATTTATTGAAAATATATTTTTGTTGTTTTGTTTATTCAAATTTCTTATTTTTATTTATTAAAAGAATAATGACTATAGACAATTTTTGTTACATTTGTGAATCCAACAAGAAATCAGTTTGAATCGAAATCGTTCAATATCTTATTAAGTGGTAGCTCACTTCTAATTCAGTTCAAATTAAGTTTTATTTCAGTTGCAGTTTATTTTCCAATTCATTTTTTCAGCTTTAATTCCAATTCAGATCTCATCCAGTGCACCTATTTTTACCTTCGTCACGACCGCTATCGTGGTTTCAATACACAGACGGACATCGAAAGATCTTACCAGAACCCAGGTTATATATACATATTGGGGTCTTAGACGCATACTTCAAAATAAGCGAAATGACAAACCCAATATATATCTTATAATTTTTTGATGGTTTATCTCTTGAAAATAGCATTCAATTGAAATTGTTCCCAATTTAATACTAAACTTAAGTGGAACCAAATAAATTCAGAACTTATATTAAAAAAAGTCTGTGAATCTTTACTCTAAAATTCACTGCTTAAATAATCAGTTGTATTTTCTTCTGGTAATTTATTTCCTTTTAATTAAAATCAGAGGTAAATAACTTAATATAATGCTTACCTTGAGGTGTAGCCTTCATAATTTTGTCCAGGATATGTATTACTATTTGTTATTTGTACTACACCACCCTGGCCGAAGGTCTTGTCGTGTAGGTCTTGTACACACGCCTCCAAATTACGATTGACCTGATGGTTGGCGGTTGTTGTATGCTGTTGTTGAGAAGTAGTTACAGAGGATTTTAGTGATGTCGATTGTTCAAAATTCTGTGAATATTTATTAGTAGGTGTTAGAGGACTACTGGGTTGTGAGAGACGACCACCACCGTTAGTACCACTGGCTGTCACCGGACTGCCGGGATAGGGACGTGGTACGGCATTGGCGGTTAGTTTGGGATTAGATCTAAAGGTATGAGTGGCAGTTTGCATATTAGAAATTGTTGTCGATAGTGGAGGAGGAGGTGGTGGGAAGGCAGTTGTATCATTGTCCAACTGATTGTGATTCATTGGTGGGGGGGAAACGGCACCTGGATGATGGAAGTGTTGTGGATTCGTGGCATAATTATAATGATGTTTCGACTGTTGTTGACTCATATAGCTGGGCGAAGCAGGTGCCTCCGTTTGACCATAGAAGCCCGAACGATTAAGTGTCTAAATTGTTGTTGAAAAGAGAATTATGACAAATGATGTTAGTTTTACACAATATTGTTAATTTTGTTAACACTTAAACAAAAACTACTCTACAAAATGAAGATTTTTGTGATGTAACATTTAATCAGGGATACATTTAACATTAAGTTTTAATAAAATCTTATTTAATAACGATTCCTTATAGAAAGTTATTTTGTTCATAATAATTAAAATTTAATATTAGCTGTTTTTAGTTATTAAAAATTCTACTAAAATTCCAAAACCCTATTGTATCAGTTTAGCAAACCAATTCGATATTGATTTTATGAATTAAAATAACTCAAAACTGTATTCAAAATTTTGTTTAACATTTTTGAACTTTTTGGAATGTTTTTGTGTCTGTGTGTGTAATAAAATAAAATAAAAAAAAAAACTTTTTAAGACATAAATTTGTAATATAAATAAAATAAACAAATATCTAGTTAAACATAAATTATGGTATTAAAATAAATATGATTCATACATTATTTTGACTCTTGTTAAGAGTTCCATAAGCAGATTGAGCATATTCCGAATCGCTTTCATCGGTGGTAAATCCTTGTAAATTCTTCTGTCTTGTACGCGCATGACGAATGAGTACCAATTTTTGACGAGCCTCTTCAAGTTGTTTCTCCATTCGCAAAACATCTGAACGGGCATTGATTTCTTGGGCCATACCGTCCACCATGGAAGTGTTAATCTTCAAGGTACGTTCTTCTTCCACTTCAAGACCTTGTTGGGCAGCTCTTACCAAATTATCGGTTGATTTAATGACAGCATTACCAGCTGCTTGTAAACGTCGGCCAGCTTCAGAATTAGGATTGGATTTAACTTTGCAGGCTATCAATAATTGGGCCGTAGAAGCAGCTACTTGTTTAGCTGTGGAAATTAACATTTCTTCGGTGCCCACACCTCTAACCAAATTCTGAGCAGCTTCCACTAGACTATGAGTAGCAGCGGCTACTAAACGGGCAGCAGAAATTAGACCTTCAGACCATTGACCATCATCGGAAGAGGTCAAAGGACGTTTGGCTACCTTGCCCTGATCGATAAGTTCACGTTGGGCAGCATTAGCAGCTCTCACTAGAGCAGAAGAAGCTGCCATTATACCCTTAGCAGCCTCCAAAATCATTTCATCGAATTTCATATTTTGATCAAGTTCAATCTATAAAAAGTTTTAAAGCAAAAAAGGAAATTTTAAATAAATTTCTTTTAATTTGAAAAAAAAAAAAAATAAATAAATAAATATGTATAAATGTTTTAATTCTTTGTTATATGATTTTGTTACAAATTAATGAAAATATCACAAATATTAGTTTATGAATTTAATAAATGATTTTTGGTTTTATCTTTTATGTTATTGTTAGTTGTTTTTAGAGATTAATCACAGTAATAATATGTTTGATTCCTGGGTGAAAATACAATTATAACAACCAAGAATATCAAACATATCTCACTGGAACTATCAGTTGGATATACTATTTATCATTTCTTGTGAAGGGGGTTAAAATAGCTCTGCCATAGTAGTTAAGTAAGCACATACACAAACACCATAATTTTTATATTAAAGTTTTAAGTTTAAATGGAAGTTATTTACATGATTTTTATTTCTTCCAATAATTATTTTTTAATATTTAGCACCAAGCACCAACCACACAGAGTAAAAATTTGTTAAAAGGAAAACATTAACTTACCTTAACATCATCATTACGCCTAGGTCTAAGAGAAGCCAATTTTTTGGCAGCAGCATCAATGGAAGCAGCAGCACCTAATAATTCATTTTCCGCTATTACTGTAGGATCTTCAGGATCAATCCAATCAGATCCCTTCAATAGACGTGCCATAGCCACCAAATCGGTAACACATTTGGCAACACGTCGTGATAAATGCATACGATCATCAGCTGAACAATTATGTAAAATGCCATTGAGTAATTCACGATAGGATTCACCTACCGCAGCACCAGCCTCCAAAGTACGTTGTCTTAAATCATCCGTTTCAGCACAATTCCAGGCTACTGAACGACAGACCAACAACATTTCCGATATCGAACGTCTACCCAAATTGGCAGCCGTCATAATGTCTTCTTGCAAATTGGAAGCACCAGCAGCCACAGCTTTAGCTGTAGCCAACGTAACATTCTTTGTGACACGTATCAAATCCTCTGGACAAACTTGGGGACTACCAGCTGGTGGAGGTGAATGCATTGCCTTAAATAGAATAAATAAATTATTATGAATATTGAATAGGACAAAATGTTTTTGTAATTAAACTTACTCTAATTTCTTGAGAAATGGCCTCAACAGTAGATTCCATGGCTCTGGTTCCACGGGTGTGTTCATCCTCCACAGCTTTAACGGTTTTTAGTAGTGACGAAACATTCAAAACCATTACCTAATTTTGGGCGTTGTTTTCAAAAAATTTGCATTTATATAAATTATTTTTGCTAAAAATCAAACATTTTCTAACTACTTTAGTGTAACGATGTCTCGACTTTTTTCTAATATGATTTTCCTTTTTTCTCTTCGTATAAAATAATAAAAAGAATCTTAGTTTATTTTTTAATTTTATTTATTTTTTAAGTGTTAAAAGATTTATAGATGCTGTAGTTTCGCTTTTTTATTTAATTTTCATTATTATTTCTTTTCAAATAAAAAACGACTAGATTTTTAACCTGCTAACCTAAGAGTTTTTATTCGACATTTTAACTATCAATTAAAGTTCTTTAGAAAATATTAGCTTTCGAATAGGATGAGTTATTTATTTTGAAATAAATTATTAATGAATAATTAATTAATTTTTCTCTGTTAGTACATAAAATTTACCCCAAAATCACATTATGAATGAACATCATTATCAGCAATAAATTTTCTTCAAATTTCAAAAAAAAAAAAGTGTGTTCATAAAGGATTCGAATTTCTTTAAGTATTAAAATTTGTAAATAACATTAATTTTTACTAAAAAATCAAATTTTAAATTAAGAACTGCTTTCTTCATCGGATCTTCCATTAAATATTGCAATTTTCCATTTAGAAATCAGAAATTTTTATAATTAGCCGCCTAAAGAAGGTTTACAATGTGTAATTAAAAACACGGAATGTGTTTGGTTTAAAATTTAAAAGAAGCAAATGATCATAATAGAAAATATTTTTTTAATAATTTAAAATTCTATCAAGAACAACAGAACTACTAAACATTTATCTTTTATTTATTTTCCATATTAGTTAAATTTTTGTAAGTTACCAACCACAGCATCTATACTAATAATTTTTACTTCAAAAGCTAAAACGGTGTACAAAAAATGTAAGCATTAAAATTATCAAAAATGTAATAATGCTGCTGCATAATGACACTTATTTTTGATGAATTATGGCATGAATTAAAATTTCGTAAAATTGAATACAAAAATCTTCAACTACAAAAAATCTGTTTTTTTTTTCTCATCTTTACGTTCCAAATAGTAAATGCTTTCGAGATGGTATATAAAATTATTATGATTTTGTATTTAATTTGTATGTAGGAAACAAAGAAGAGACAAAAAGACACGCTCAATATCCATAGTTTTTTGATGATTGCTGGCTTATGTGGTTAGTTTCGATAGCGGCAGATTTGCACATTTCTTTAAGCGTCTGTATAACAAACAAATTGAAGAATGAAATAAAAAAAAATCAGAATTTGTAAAAAATCAAAATCAATTTTAGATTCAATCAATTATCAATTTTCTTTATCTTTAAAAGGGAGAAAGAAAGAGTGCTTACAAAAATCAAAATACGTTAATAATTTAGAAAAATTCCGAATAATCTGTTTTATTCTGGTAATTGTTAAGAAATTGTAAAGAAAGCTGTTACAGCTATACAAGAAGAGTAAAATAATAGCAATAGATAGCGAGGTAGAGTAGTGTATAGTATTAGAGGGAATAAAACATAAGCAGCAGCACCAGCAGAAAAATGCGTTATAAAGATTTTACAGACAGCCCAAAACCAATAGAATAATCAGCCAGTGGAATTCATTTCTTATTTTAAGGTTTTATTTAGAAACAACTTAGCTGTTGGTTAAAATGCCTATAAAAATGTTTATTGTTAAAATTCCATTCCAGAGAGTGTGTCGCCCTTTTTGAAGATAACATTTTGTAGAATTTAAAATAAAATAAACATCGTGTTATTAAAAATGAAATAGACATTGATTGATGACATTTTTTTTTTTTTGATTGACAATTATGCGTGCTTTTAGTGTTGTGATTCTATTATAAACAAAATTAGTGTATTAAAAAAACAAAAAGAAAATTTGTGTGTTTTGAAGCCATACTCGCTGATTTTTAAGAAACATTTACATAATATTACAGATTACAAGGGTAGTGCGAAAAGTACCATTTTAACACCTTTTATAAACAAACTATTGAAAATTCTTGTTTTACATTTTTAATAAAATTGTAGAAAAACTGGTAGGTAAAATTATTACTTTTTTAAATTAAACAACTAGTGTGAAATATAATTGTGAAAATCAAAAATCACGACATTTAAAGCGTTACACTTAAGTAGTCTGTTAAGCTTTTTAAATGTAAAGGGTTTATTTATTATTCTATTTATAAAATTTTTTAAAAAATTAAATTTTAAAACCCTTTATATTAAAGAAACCTAACTGCAGCGTAAATACTTACCCTTGCACTTTCTTTAAGATCTTGCATGGACGGGTCGTTGATAGGTTTGCCTGAAGCCAGTTTGGTTGCATTGATTAAATCACCTAAAGCCGAAGCCACATCTTTTACGGCATTAATAACCATGACTTGTGAGTCAGGTTGCGAAGAACCCAAAGAACAGGCGCCATGTTTAACAGCTTCAGCCAATTGCACTTTAAGTTTGTAATATTTATTAATGTTAGTTATTATTTCCCTACCTCTTCTTAGCATCACTAAGACTTACCAATGGTTGTTACTGCATTTTGTGCAGCATTAGCTAATTGATCTTGGGTACCTGCTGCTCCTGTAACTAATACTTTAGTATCCTCTACTAAAGCTTTAGCAGTTTGTAAAATGTGTTCACGGTGATCAGCAAAACTACTTGTGCTATCCGAATGTAAAGTGCCAGCAGTTGCAAACATAATTGTGGTATCCAAATCTCCAATAATACCAGAGATAGTATGGGCTGCATTAATACATGCTTGAGTACCTCGAGAGCCAGCTTGGAGAGCAGCCAGAACTTGGGCAACTTTCTCTGAAACTTCACGAGCATTACGTGATATTTCATTTTGATGAGCCGAATCACCAACACGAGCACCTCCAGCACTAGTTTGTATCATAGAGCTTACTGAACGCCCCAAATCAATAACAGTGTTTCTAATACGCATGGCCACATCTGGTGAAGTGGTGGTGGTAGAAGCTCCTACCGAGTCTTGCGTAAGTTGTGTATATTGTTTGGCCATTTCCACAGCCAACTGAGGCATAAGTTGAGGATCTACAGATGATTTAGCGTTTGTTTCATTTGCTAATCTTGCGATTTCCTTGGCAGTTTGTACCATGCGTGTTTGATAGTCCACAAATGAATCCGAATAGGAGGCATTCAAAAGAGACTGACGTTTGTCGGTTAAGCGTGTAATGGCACGATTAACTTGTTCCATAAGTCCGGTAACGATACCAGTTTCCGCATTAATTTTTTCGACAGTTTGTGTAAGTTCTTGTATGGCTTCACGAGTGTTTTCAATTGATTCATCAAGTCTTGGGTGAGCATGTGTAGCTTTAGGATTTCCGGCGGATTCCTTAGCAGCTTGCACTAAGTTTTGGGCACTTTCAACAACCGATTTCGTTTGATTGATCAGACTCATTTGCTGATTGGTGTGTACAATGTGTGTACAGGCACCGATACCTCCATTAACCATAGGCACAACATAACGTGAAATTTCACCCACTGCATGTCCCAATTGTTCAGCATTGTTTTTGCCAGCCAAACGTATGGGTTCCAATTTTTCCAATAGTTCAGCTGCAGAGTTAAGAGTTTGTCCCGAGAAGCCATGTAAATTGTTGTCGCGACGTTGCGACAAACCTTGCGCATTAACTGCCATTGCACAGCTGTCCAATTCACGCATACATGTTCCCAATGTTTGCAAAACTTGATCGCATTGTGCTTGACCAGGGGCCTTTTCACGAATATTATCCACCAAGCGTTTAACTGATTCAGATACAGGAGTGGAAGCATTTGATAGTTTTTGCCATACAGGTGGATCGTCGGGCGAAAGAGCCAAAGACTTAGCTGCCTTTACCATTTCTATAACGCCATCAATTACACCTCTACCAGCATTGAGAACAGGCTCTTGGGCCTTTTTGCCTTCAGAAGATATTTTAGCAGGAATTGAAATAAATTCAGGACTAGAAGCATATTGACGTACGGCCTTAACAGCTTCCAAAAGAGGTTCTACTAAACGTGCTCTGGATGGTTGTGCTGGATCATCTTCGATAGCCTTGATCTCTTGTACAAGATTTGATGTAGCAGTTGCAACTTGTTTAGCTAATACAATAAACTCATTCTTATCAACAGGATTATTGGTATTCATGCTGGCTTGACGACATATAGAGCATAAGTAACTGGTGTGTTTGGCAATAACTGTTAGAGCCGAAATCTTTTGTTGTTTCGATGATTGCGGACTGCTGACAATGTCACAATGTTGACGAATGCCTTGATAAGCCCAAGTTAATTGAGCCTGATCAATAATTCCAGGACGTCCAGCAATGCTGCTAGGATGTGAAACACCAATTAAGTAAGCAGCTTGGGCAGAAGATTCAATCAAACCATGAATAGATTCGGAAACATTATTAACGGATTTGGCGAATTCGGCATGGTTCGATTGTTTAGCATTGGTAATCATTTCAGAGAAAGCATAACCTAAATTGCGAGATTTGGCAGTAGCCGATTCGACACAATCAAAATACCCTTGATCATTAACAGGTTCATGAGGATAATCCAATAGTACTCTGAGAGCTTCAATATTGCGTGTAGCATTGTCACACTCCTTTTGTCCTGGAGCCGATTGTATGCTAGCATCGACCAATTTATTAATACTCTCGGTAACACTACGAGCAGCTGCATGCAAAAGATTCTTAGAGTTGGGTTGACCAGGATCAGCAGCAATGGATTTTGCAGTGGAAAGCAATGAACAGGATTGTGTAGAGACATTTCGTAGACAATCGATCATTTCTGAGCGAACAACTTCGTCGGGATTTTGACCAGCCATTTCCATGGATACCGATAGTAAATCACGGTAATTGGTAGCAAAGTTATTGCTAGATTCTGCCAATTGAGCTGGGCTGGCATAAGATTGAACGATTTGACCACCGGCAGCACTAAGACTTTCAGATACTTGTTTCAATTCACCTTGTAAAGTGTTGTAACTACGATTCGAAGGTGGGAATTCACTCATAGAAAGAATTTCACTCAATTCACTAACATTGCGTAAGGCCTGATCGACTTCACGTTGTCCGGGAATACAATCAACTGTCTTAGATAGAGCTTCAGTAACATCGCGTCCAGCTTGTGTTAAAGCATTTGGATCGCCCATATTTTGTAAGGTCTTTTGAGCTTCCTCGATAAGACGGGCAGAACTCAAAACTACATCATCAGCACAATCAATGACTTGGGCATTGTTGGTAGTAGCAGCTACGCCATGAACACTTTTGGTAAAATCACCCAAAGCTAAGGCAGTATCACGACCAGCAATTCCAGCGTACATACGTTGACCCTGTAGTACTGAAGAGATCATACGACTCAAAGCTGTTCCTACGTTTTTGGCAGATTTACGCAATTGTTCGGCAGTATTTTCCACTGTTTCTCCAGGCAAAGGTCTAAGGGATCCTGATTGTGCGGCATTACGTGTATCATCCAAAACATTGTGCAAATTACGTACTGCTTCCAAAGCAGATTCTAATTCCTGACCACCACAAGCCTCTCTAGCTCTTTGCGCTGCAGAATTCAATTCAGAAACAGTTTGTCCTAAGTACAAAGCACTCTTGGACAACTGAGTAGCAGCTGGTATATCTGTAACAGTTGGTTGTAAAGCACGGGCAGAACGCGACATTTGGATAGCGGGCTCAATAAATTGTTCAGCAGCTTCAATTAAATTGAATTGTGAGTTATAGTCATCAGGATGGCTGCGTGTAGTTTTAACAGCAGTCACTAAACGAGGTATAGTATCGGCAGCGCGTTTACAATCTTGCAATAGGGATTCTTTTGTTTGATGATCATCACTGTGCTGCACAGCATTTTGGGCTGCGCTAATACATTGGGTAGCTGCAGAAGCAGCTTGTTTCGAACAGTATTCCAAACGTCTTATCAAGTTACGTTTAATAGCAGGAGTATTAGCGGTGCTGGTAGTAATTTCACGCAATTCTTCTGCAGCTTTACGTAAAGCATTCTGATTTTCTGTATCGTGAGGATTACTTGAACACAAACGTGCAGCTTCCACCAATTTCGCTGTTGCGTCTGCCAATTGTTTAGCTGCTGATAGAAGACGTCTTTGCATATCAGCATCCTGTTGTTGATCAGCTTCACCTTTAATGCTTTGTATAAGTTGGGCGGTAGCTTGGCCCAATGTTTTAGCATGTCTTACCATTTCTTGGGGATCATTTGATGACACCAAGATATCAGTACCAATGATAACATTTTCAACAGGACTCATTTCTTGGCTGGTGCGATTGGCATATTCGCGAGAACTCAACTTTACATGTTCCAACATATCACTTAAACTCTTGGAAACGTCGCGTGCAGCTGCCAATAAATCGTTCTTTAACTTGGGATCGTTTGTGGCTTCATTGCACACTTCACATAAACTGTTAACAGCACGGGCTACATTTCTAGCAGCTCCCTCTAATTGCTCACGGCAAGCGGCATTATGAAGGGTGGGAGCTACAACCTTGGCACATGCCACTAATTGGCTAGTAGCCAAAGCACATTGACTAGCCGCTCCAATGACACGATTACGAGACTCATCATCTTCACAACTGGCGGCAATCGATTTCGCTCTTAAAACCAAAGCTGCGGTAGTATTAGCCACAGCCTTAGCTAATCCCAAAAGCATATCCTGCAAATCACGATTTTCTGGCACATCTTCTTCGGCAATAGTACTAAGGACATAAGTAGTGGCTTCACCAACACGACTAGCTGCATTAATGAGGTTTTGCGGAGGTTCCTTACTTTCGGGTTCGGCAGCTTTTAGCAAATCACTAAAGGCACTGCACAAATTGCGTGCAGCCTCCAAAAGTTTGTCACCACTCGAGTCATCTTCCATTAAAGCAGCAATAAGACGAACTTCCTTAGTAACTTCAGGAATGGTCTGGGCAATTTGTGAAACCGAAGCTGAAATGGCTTCAGTATCAACTTCATCGGGTTGTTGAGTGGCGGTAATGATTTGTGCTGTGGCAGCACTCATGGTGGCCACATGACTAGTAACAGCTTGTTTTGAAGTATCCAAAGTATTTTCACGCCATTCAATGGAACGTAAATCATTACCCAAATCTTGTATAGGAGCCTAAAGCGAATTCATAACGAAAAATATGAAAGTAAATGTCAATACATATAAACAATATAATAGGGGTTTCTTAAATTTATACATTAATTGTTAAACATTTCTTACCTTTGTTCTTAGCTCTTCATCGGCACGAACTAAAATTTCTTGACCGGCTGAGATGTAACTCAATAAAGCCCTTTGTGGTTCTGTCAGATTCACAGAACTAATACGTATTTCCTTGGACTGAAAATTATAAGTTTTAAAATTAATTTACTATACAACATTGAAATTCTTTAAATGTATTGCTGATCTTTTTATTATTTAACAATAAATTTTATCTAGAATAAGACTAACAAGAAACGAGTATATTTATACACATAGACAAATATCTTTCATGTTGTCTTCTATTTAATGTTAGTCTTAATATCTAATTCTTGTATCAGCATTAATATATTTGCAAAATATTTGACCTACTTTGTGAAACTTTGCAATTTTGCCTGTATTTCGTTATTTTTGCAGCATTTAATTAAAGAAATTTATGGAAATTATATTAGTTATTTCAATAAAAATTCTTTGATAATTTTAAAATTAATTTAATTTAAATAAACTATTTAATGTGTGGTAAATAAAACAAGAAACAAATGAGCAAATCAAATTGAAAAACTAAAAATTATTTTTTTAAACGCTTGTATGTATGTGTTTGCATAAAATAAAACAATAACTAAATAATGTGCGACTTACCGTGGGCGGTTGATGGGCACGGTTAACTTGCCCAACAAATGCGCCATATTGCACAGTTTGTAATTCGCCTTGAGTATACGATTTTTCGCCTGAAGAATATACATAATGAAAATAAAATTTTTTTTTAAATAAAAAATTAAAGAAAAAGTTTTACAACAAATCTACAAAAGAAGCATAAAATAAAAATTTTATAATTCAAAATTTAAAAAAAAAAAATAATAATAATAAGGAAAATTATTAATTGAAATAATTCTTAAGACTTATATATTCTTAAGCTTATAACATTATAAACTTACCATCATCAGCTCTCATCATACCAGGATGAGCCAATGATTCTGTGTTAATTTTTCCGATTTTATTCGTTTCATGTTGCAAAAACGTAGCTCTACAAAGAAGATTAAAAAACACTTATATTAATTTTTACTTATTGTTAAAATGAACTTACTTGGAAGGTGCCACAGATTCTTCAACCATTGTTGATCCCTCATCACCTTCAATGCCAAAATGATCCTTGGTCTGTTTCTTTTTCAATATAATGTCAATGTAGCCTGCAATCAACTGAACAATTTGTTCAGCTTCAGTGGTCTGCACCGAATAATATTGATTGGCATAATCACCAAAATCAAGGGTAAACGTATTGGGTGAAGCACCCCAACGTCTGACAGTTGTCAAAGGCCAAGAAACTAAAATTTCTTTAGTACGTTCATCTAAACGCAAAACAGAATCTTTTGTTACTCCCAACAAACGTGGAACTAATTTATTTTTTCCATTCATTTTCTCTTTGACCAAAAAGAAAGTTACACCATAGGTAGGCAACTCGCGGGCAGTTTTGGTGTACAAGACCTTAGCATCAATTTCTGAGAGATCAACATGTTTTTTGTGTTCGGCAAAGATTTTCTTTTCGATACTTTTAACACGCACATATGATTGTGGTAAAAAGTCTTTTAAACTAGAATATGATAAAAATATAAGGCAGAAAGAGGATTTTTAATATAGTAAAAATAAAAAACTGAAATAAATGAAACTTACTCTAAAAATCCAGGCTTATGTTTAGCTTCATTATGTGGTCCAAATTGTATATGAACCTGTATGCCAGCAAATTCACAAGCTATAATTAAAGACACATAAATTATTACTTAAAGTATTCGTTAAGATTGTATAGACTAGATTACCTTTTTCTTGGGTTACCGGATGTGTGCCATCCAAAATAGCATCACGTGCTTGTACATATAATAAATTCAATTGTACAGGATCACGTGAATCTATGTTTTGATCGGAAAAGAAAAATCGACGACGCAGCAGTACAGTTTCGGATTCATCAATACCTTGTTCACGCAAAGTTTTTCCAACGTCAACCCAGTTTACTGTGAAGGAAAAACATATTAGCTTAAATGTATTTTTTAAATTTAAAATTTTTCCTTAACATACTTTCATCATCGGTTTTTAACTTTTTACGCAAACTTTCCATTTTCGTATCACGATCCTTTTCCATTATCTTTCGTCTCAATGTCAAGGTTCCAAATTTATTATCGGGTAGATTTTCATTTTGCGATTCAGTATCTTCACGTACCAAACCATATTCCTCATGATTGGTTATACCAATTTTCGTACAAATGACCACCATCAATTGGGAAACTGGCTGTGAATCATCTACTAAAATTGTTTTAACAGCACCATCTAACATTTTTACCCTAAGGGTACGTAATTTACGACGATATTCCAAAGTATCTTGATTGTGTAAAATGTAATAGCTTAAGGTACGGCCATTTTCCATCCATACACCTTGTTGGGTCTGTTCGTCAGGCATAAAAAGACCATATTCACTAGCTGCAGAGAGAAGGATAAAAAATATATATATATTTTTTTTATAATTATTTTAAGCAATTGCCTTTTCTGTTCCTTTGTACTTACGTTGTCCCTGAACAGCTTCAGCAAATTTATCTCTGATTATTTTGCAAGCATCGAATACTGTTGTATTGGGATAAAATTGTATGGTTTTCGTTACACGTCCACCCTCCAATTGTATACGTAGTGATAAAGTTGACATTTTTCTTACTCTTTTTTATGCTATTTTTATATGGGTCTTCTTTCAGATAATGGTTTTGATATCGTTGTTGTTTTTCTCTTACAAATTTATCTAGTTGTTGTTCGTTGTTGTTTTTATTTGGAGAAAGAAAATATTGTTTTAACACTGATGATGAGGTTGATGTTTTATGGGGTGGTGGTAATGTTGGTGGTGGTAGTTGTATTGTTGTTATTCTTTGTCGTATTGTTAGTTTTATAAATAATTCGAAGGCAGACGATAATTTTCTTTTACTTCTTTCCTTTATAATAAAAGGCACTGCAACAAAAAAAAAGAAAAAGGTAAAGATGAAATGATTTTGAAAAAATAATTTTGAATGCACATAAAGAAATTAATGCTTACAGTAAAAGATCAATAGTATAGGGGATTCGTAAACAATTTGTTTAAAAGTGGAAAATTTGTAATTTTCAAAAAAAAAAATATTTCAGGTATAAAGTTAACAATTAGTTAAACATAAAAGTTATACAATTCCGGGATTTCTTAAAATTTCATAGTCTTGAAATATTGAAAATAACGCTTATGGAAATTTTGATAAAAGCTAGATAATTTATATTAAAAATATCAAGTGACTAATTAAGACATTTCATTTAATTCGCCTTCCAACACGATTAAATTTGTATTGAAATGATTTCTTTCAGTGCATACTTAAAAGGAGAATAATATGATGTACTTAAAAAAAAACAACATACGTTAATATGACACAGATTTTTTACTTTTTATTTCTTTTATTTCAGTCTTTTGTATTTTTCATAAGCACTAGAATAAACATCGATTTGAAAACGTTTCTTTTTTTCCAAGTATAAACACGCAGTAAATTATATATGTACATACAGTGTTTAATATAGTAATTTAAGATTCCACCCTTAATGTGTAGAGATATACAAGTGTATGGCAACTGTTAGCTACTACTGTATTTGAAAAGAACATCATCAGACATACATACATGAATTTTATGTATGGATTAAAAAAGATGGGATGGTAGTAAAAGTGGCTACTTTATGCTGGATATAAAATTTATTTTTCTTACATTTTTATGGGGGAATAATGGACATAATAGATAATTTTACAATAATAAAATAATAGTGAAAAAATACACACACAAGAAAAAAAAGTAATATACACAAATAATAAGTTCAACACCCTTGAAAATTAAAACAAAAATAAAACAAAAATAAACTTTAATTCAAATTTAATTATAAATATTTTGTAACAAATTTACAGCTTCTATATTTTTTACAAAATAAAAATCAATATTTTTACAAAATCTTAGGCCGGTTGAAAATTTTATGTATAATTTTGTCATTATTATTGTTTCATATAGTAAATTATTTATAAAACAAAATTTCGAAATTCTGCAATTATAATTTCTGAGATGTATTTCCAATATAAATTATATATATGTATTTAAGTTTTTTTTTTCTTTTTGCTTTATAAAAGAGGGTTGAAATAATATTTGCTAGTAAAATCAATACTAACATTTTTTCCTTTTAGAAATAACTATAATTTATTTAATAAATTTTCATAATTTTTCTTTTATTATAACAAAACAACAAATTTTGAATATAAAATAATTACATTTTCTTTTAACAGACATCATATTTTTCACAAATTTTTATTTTAGGATTAAAAAAAAAAAAAACAAATTTTCTTTAATTTTTTCTGTTATTTATAAAATCTTTTTATGTGTATTCTTTAGCACTCGGTTAGTATTTAGTAAATTTCTTTTATTTTATTTATATTTTTTGGTTTTTAAACATGTATACCGCTAACGCACCCAAATAATACTGAAATCCCTTTCGGTTAAGTTTAGCTAACAAAGCGGTATAATTTATTATGTGCAGGCAAAAGAAAAGATTCTAAACATGAATCTATGCTGCTTTGTAATATTTAGGGGATGCTGTATGTAGATTTTGAAAAGAAATGCTCTATCGAAGGAATTAAAAGGAGCATGCGCTCTCATAGTAGTCATGTGAACTCTTTAAAACTCTCTCCATTTCTCCCTTAAGAAATACTTCTAAATTTTTGGTATTACCCAGGAAAGTGTAGTCAATTTTATGTTTGATAATTGTAGTTATACAATATTACAGTTTGAATTTGATTGTTATAACGGCAAACGTCTAAAAATATGTATATCAGTTTTAATTTTTATAATTCTCTCCATATGACAACTTGGGATGTAGTGTAAATGTTGCCACATTCACATTTTTAAGGAGAGTTTTTAACGGCTAAATGTCTTAAAGTAGACTTTAAATATTACAATCTTGATATTTCTAGTTATAAATTAATAAGTAGAAAGAGTAGACCTTAAAAATTCATACAAAAATAAATATGTATATTTTTTTTTTTTGTCAATAATTTATTTCTTAAATATTTGTATTATATTGCTCTTATAATTATAGTCTTATGAGGGATTCTAGACGTAATATTTTATGTAATATTTGAAATCCTTTTTGAGGCATTTTAATGAAAATTGTAATTTTTATAAACAATTTTAGTTTTTATAAAAAATATAATTTTCGAATTCAATTCATATGAACATTTTTTATTTGTCCAAAAAATAGCAACGAAAACGCAAACTTATCGTTTCAACCATTTTTTTTTTATTAATTTCAATAAATTCTTAATTTAAAGGTTAATGACATAAGGTTCCAACTTTGAAAGTATGTAATTTTGTTTAAATAAATTTGTGTTAAATTTCACAATCTATAAATTCAACAATCGTAGTTGTCGCATATAAAAATAAAAATTAATAAGAAAAATTTGGTTTTATTATTCTTGGTAATACTTTGTTTACGACCCAAAAGACAGACAAAATGTTTGTTTATTTACGTTTATTTTGAATAAACAACAAGTGGTATTGATTTGAAAACGTAGAAAAGAAAATTAAATAAAAGAAAAACAACAAAACCTTAATGTAGTTGACCATTTAATGGTTTTGTTTTCGAAAATAACACCGAAATGTATGAAGTGTTGTTCATTTATTCGTATAGAGGGTTTTAGAAAAATGAAAAATTATAAAAAGAATAGGCAAACAACAAATACCCAGATGTTTTGGGTATCAGTGAATTTAATTTATAATTTTTCTCTAGTTGTCTTTTTGTGTCTTTAAAAACGTAATTTTCATATTAAAATCTTCAAAACTGTTGGGCTCTAAAAGCCATCTTATAGTATGTATACACTCTCAATGAACGTATCGTGTTACAATTTTAAAAATCATCATTGTCATAATCATAATCATGTTTATGTTGGTTAAACAATAGTTAAACGAATTCTACTCCCACAGTAACATCATCTAATTTTTGAAGCTTAACAGTGATGTCACCCGTTATTTTAATACAAACGTATAAAAATAATGTTCCACATGCCATAAATATTATAAAGAGAGATAAAAGAGAAAAGGAAAACAAATATCAGTAAATAAAAGCAGACAAAATCATGTAATTAAATGATTTTGATTGATAATTATGGAAACTGAATAGTTTATTTAAATGAAATTCTTGAAAATAGATCTTTTGCAAACAAAACTATTTATTAGAGATATTCAAAAGAAAACCTTTAAAGAAATTGAAATTATGTTATTATTTTAAATTATTCACTGATGTTTAATACATAAAAAGAATTCGTTAACAATAAAAGAGTGTTTAGAGTATGGGCTTCCTGATCTTGATTGAATTTTTATTGAGAAAAATGCCGGTATTCGAAATAAATATGTAAAAAACTTGAATGAATGAAGTCGGTTTATCTTCAAAAGTATTTGATATGGGATTGTAGCAAATGCTTCGTCTTTCATTTACCAAATTGGATTGATTCTAAAATCTCAAAATTAAACTGTTTAAAATGCTCTCCATTATATTGTCCTTTGGTATATTTTTATATAGCGAAGGACCATTTTGGAAATTAAAGAAAATTTCTGTTTTGTCAACTTTCTATGCAAAAATAATAAACAAAATCATATTTTTTAATTTAATTTAATTTAAAAATTTACTTACATCTTAAATAATTAAAGCTCTTGAACGCATTTTTATAGATTTGTTGGTTAAAACCTAGTTTAACAACAATAACAAAAAGGCACATTCTGGCAAAGGCAGAAAGCAAAGGCATCTCAATTGGATTTACAGTGGTGGCGGCTATTTATTTATTTTATATTTGTTGTTATTTTTACAATAATAAATAACGCACACGCACGTTTTCCAGAGCAGAACTATGATTCAAAAACTCTTCAGGCAACAAAGCGAATTGAGATTTTGAATCTATGTTACCGGCAAGGAGTTTTATTAGGCACGTTTGTGGTGATGACGATGAAACGTTTGTTACAAACTTGAACAAAACGTTTTCATTTAAAATTTTAATTGTAAAAATATATAAATATAACAATTATATAATATTTTATTTCTTAACAAAAGAATATATTTTTTTAAACAAAACTTAGCAATATAACGATTAAAAATTTAACGTCTATGTAACGGATTAAAAGTTTTCATTTTACGGTTTTATAAATTGTGTGCGATTTTATAAATCGACAATTTTAGGCTGCAACGGTGTATAAGGCACTCAAAAATTATAAACATTTTTTAAAGTTAATAACATTTTCGTTAATGAAATAATGAAAAATTTTAAAGTTTGTTTTTTTTTTTAATTTTTATAAATTAAAAAGGCACTTGTTTTTAAAAAAAAGCTATAGTTATATTTAAATCGTATACATAAGGCACTTTATGTTATTTATTTATCTATCGTTTTTTTATAGTTTGGTTAAAAAATTCACCGGATTTTGAAATAAATTTTAGATTTTTTATATTAAAATTTAGGCAAACATTTTCACATTATTTCGTAGAAGTTGGAACACTTGACTTTGAAATTGACTTATGTTATTTTTTGTAAGTGGTATTTTAATTAAGTTATTCATTTCTTTGTTTAAGAACAATAAGAATAATATTTATGTACTGCTGCGAAGTCTTTTTACTATTTTGGATGGCTGATGTCTTTTCCGATCTGTGGTTAAGCCTAGAATGATGTGTTTTACTGGCGACACATCGTGGGTTTCTGTCTGAAAGTTTCAATCATCCTACTAGTCCTCACTAAATGACGACGTTAAACAGTCGTCTAGTATGACATCAATTGCGCATGCTCCACTTTAATATAACATACGTACGAATAACGAATATATTACTCCATATGATATACGAAGATTTGCAAAAACTTTAACGTTTTTATCTTATAAATAAAATACGCAATATAATGTTGATTGTTTTGAGTTTGGTTGAGTTGAGTGGAGTGTATATTCCCTATGATCCTGTAAAAGGATGCTGCTTGATATATCATTAAAGCGTTAAATGGTATATCACTCATTTTTTTGTATTTTTATCTCATGCTATATTGAGATCAATGCTTACATATATTGTTTGCAATGTAAACGTAAAATTAAAGCAGACTTATGTGACAAAAATTGAGGGTTCTTTACTTAAACAATTTATGTTCTAACTTTTACATACTATTTATTATGTCGAAAAGAAAAACAAGTGAATTCTAACATCAGCCCTTATACAACATAAGGGTGCTGCAATTATTCTTATTATTTTTATTTGGGAAAACACTCATTAAGGGGAAATGATAAAATCTCAATAAAGAGTCGAGTACTTTTTCAAAGAGTACTTTTTTTATTTTCACAATATTGCAGCCGTAATGGTGACATCATAAACATCAGAAACATTTTTATCACTTTGGAAGGCTTTTACCATCATCACGTGAAAATCTCCAACTGTGTTACATTTTGTTGCCAAGTGTGTGGAGTCGTGGTTGAGTAGCTTCTTAGTTAAATAAAATTACATAACCGTAGAAAATTCTTTACTTGTTTCTTTTTTATCCTCATCACGGTATTTCTTTAATTCATTAACATGCAAAAATATTATAAAAAAAACAACAACTTAACTACAACAACATAATTTTTATAAGTAAAATGCGTCATGAATTTGGAAAGGGAACAAGTAAACAGCAGGAATTTTTTAGCTTAACACGTTTAATCTATTAATACCCTCAACGATTTTAACTCGATTGTCATCTAATTAGTTTGTCAATTTCCAATTTCAAAACATGAAAATACACTTTTTTAATAAAATGACAAAATCTTGAAACATAGGACCATTATGTTCCGTTGAACATAATGATCCATTGATTAATGAAATCTTGTAGTTACTTGTTTTTGCTCTTTTTTGTTAAATTTCAAACTGCGTATATTTTTTGCAATATTAATATAAATTGTAAAATATCAAGAGGGGGTAAAAGAATAATTTTTAACTTAATTTAGATTAATACCAGGATTTGATAAAATATAAAACTTATAAAATATGTAAAATAAAACATATTTAAAATTAACTCAAAATATAAAAAAATAGTTTTTCAGAATAATTGATACAAATAAAGAAATTCAAAGAAATTTAATGTTTTTAGAAAAATATATCCAGAAATGTTCCTTATAGTTGTTCAATTGTACATAATTGCGTCTAACTTATAAATTAACTATATATAAATATGTTCTGATTCTTTACTACACAAAAACTGTACTTATTTCTTGAAAAGAAAAAATTATTTAGAAACACGACAAATTATAGGAAACAAAATATAGATTTTTTTAAGACTTCCAAAAAACTGTTGTTTTCCAAAATTTTTATGAACAGAACTATTTTCTGTAAAAATGTAAAAGTGCGTGAATAAAAAACAATCAGAAAATAATAGAGGATATATCAGTGTTTTTGTTAATAACCGCATAAAACTAAAAATTAAATTATTCTGGAGAGCAAATAAAAAAAATGTTTTTGTTGTAATTAATTTTTTATAATTCTTGTGAAAATAAGTCCTAAATATTATTTTATCAAAAAATATCATGAAATAAGAAACTGCTAAGTAACTTCCAGTAAAAATTATAGGGCATATATAATCAAATTTCTTTACGTTTTCGAATTTAATTCTTTTTTGTACAATTTAATACAGTGAATAATCAAAAATTATTATATACAATGATTTCTTATTTTTAAATAGCAAAATAAGTTCCTAAATTTTGTGAAAACTTTAATGTCCCTTGAAAATTTGAACATGCCTACATCATGAACTTTATCAAATTTATGTTCACATTTTGAAGCTTTTCACGTTTACGTGAGTTTTAAATTTTCGCGGATGATATTTAATATGATATTTGGAAAATTTTCTTCACCTATATATTCAATAATTCATAAATCAAAATCAATAAAATTGAACATCGCTGGAAATTAAAATATTACTTATTATTTTTAAACATTTTAGTACATTAACTAAAAAGTTAGCACTTCATATTTTTTAAGCAAAACAATCTTTCCTACCAAATTAGAAAATTACAGTAAATTGTATAGAAAGTGTGAAAGTTTTTTGCTATCAAAAGATGCTTTTTTTAGGAAAGCAAACTAATATCCCAGTTTTTACGTATATTCGAGTGAATTACTTTAAAATCATAGAACATAATTATTTTAAATAAATATTTGCCTTTTAACCTTTCCTTTTTTTCCTTATATATATATATTCGCTTATTAAAAACATAATTGTTTCATTTAACTTAAACATTTAACAAAAATTAAACATTGTTATTTTTGGCATCTCTAACAAAAATTTCATTAATATAAATATAAAAAAGCTAAGATAGAAATGTATAAAACATTTATCAACCCAACAACACACTAATAAAGAATCAGCCATAAAAATCTCAATTGGCGCGACAATGTGGCGCCTAACAGCCATTTTGTTTTTCTATGTAATTCGGTAAATAATGTTGGTTGGTATGTGTACATATAACATTTAAAGGATATGTACATATAAATATTATATACATATATATAAATATAAGTATGTGTCTACTATGTACACATTGGTACTTGACAGTTAAATTCCAAAAAATAAAAAAAAAATAGTATAATATAAAAGTACAAACCAATAACAAAAATGTGTGCGCCATTTTGGAGACTTTAGAAAAATGAATAAACATTTCGAACCATTTTGTTTTTTGTGTTAGAGTTTGAATATGTGTGAAAAATTTATAAATGTGTGGGAAAAATATTAATAATTTTCCTTTTCTCTAGTATTGCAAAGTAAATATTTTTAATAATCAACCGCAAAACTAATTATGAAATGAATAACAAATTGGATGTAAAATGATTCTATTTTTTTTCATTATCAACAACGTTAAATATTCATTTTTAAAAACTTAAAAAAAAATGGTTTAAAAATGTTTCAATTATAAAATGTGTATTTTGAGTCACACATTTAATTGTTTTAATGAATTTTTTAATTGGAAATATTTTTGAATTTGTACTATTAAAAAATTTTGATAATTTATATTAGAATTTTGGTGATAGGTGCAAACTTCAAATTACAATGTAAACTTCACTTACCTTTAAAATTTAATGTTGTTCAGCGCTTGTTCTATATCCTTAAAGGAAAATCCAGTTAAATATATGTGTAATTATTTGTTCTTTTTTAGTTCAAAATGCTTAAAGCATTTGTCGTTCGAAGTTTGTTGCAAAATAAAAATGAATAGTTTGTGTATTAAATGGATGTGTAGTCTGAAATTAAATAGAAAAACGTTTATAAATATTTGCTTATTTATTGTTAATAATAGGAAAATGAACTTAAAACTATTTAATAGAGAAAATTTTACTTATAGGTATTGAATTTCTATTATTATTATTAAAACATTTTTTTTTTAATTTTATGTTTGTTGAACCACAAAAACGAACTCAACTTTCAGTAAACGAAAGACTAAGAGGACGGGTGAATGATGAATTGAAACAGTTAATTAAACTAAGTTCAATATTAGTAAACCGACAACATTTTCTAACCGCAACAGTAGCTACTAAAAAAGATACAATAAAAAAATCTGTCAATTATTTGGTGAAATTTAGCGTTATCAGTTCAATACGAGAAAACTAAATTGGCGAAAATATGCAATGATTTATGATATTTTCTAAAGTCTTGTTAGTTTATATAAATATTAAGAAAAGATAACAAAGTTCACTGATTTAACCCATTTTCTACCACTATCCGATTTCGCAAAAAAAATTTGAAACAAAATTTAAAATATACTAAAAATTTTTAGCTTTTAAATGTCACAAGCAAAAAGTCGCTTTATTATAAGCTATTATATTTTGAAAAACCGGCAGCCTTAATTATGAAAAAACGAATTCATATCCGGTAGAAGACTACATGGATCACCTTTTTCGATGCGATTGAAAATAAATCAAATCAAAATCAAGATATTTCTATTAAGAAAAAATAAATATTTTTTTCAACAATTAATAATTAGTTGTAATTATAGTCTTATTTGTAATTACAGTTTTATATATAAATAATGGTAAAAATATAATTTATAAAAAAAAAAATTTAAACATTATTATAAGCAGCAACAACAAAAAACAAAAAATTGTATTTTTAATCCGAAACTAAATATGTACTAAGAACACTAAAGAACAAAAAAGGAAATAAAAATAGAAAAGTTCGAAAATTAAAAGATTAAATAATTTATAAACATTTGGCAATTTTTTCAGTCAAAACATCTCAAAAGACGATTTTCCATTCAATTTCGTTGTTTTATTCTCTGTACGAAAATCAATGATGACAATCGTCAAATTCACAATAAGTCACAAGATTATTAGCGATTTCCACACAAAATAACGTTTTAAAGCTACTTTGAATAGAAACTTGCTCCATAGTGTAAGTAAGTATGAGTATAATCTTTAAATATTTATTAATATATATCTATAAACAAATGCTTAAATATAAAATATCTATAAATGTCAATAAAATAAATAGAAAACCAGAATGTGGCCTTGCTACCAAATTAGTGCAAGAATGCGGTACATCACCATCATCATTATTACCAAATATCACTATCTCCAAACCAACCTAACAAAGAGTTAACCAAGAAATATACAGTAACTATAATGGATAAATAAAAGATGCCAGCCTGCTTGCATAGATATGTAGATACTCCAAAAATACACTTCCTTGTATGTGGAAAGTATTAAATTTTTATATATATA
>JACGTJ010006456.1:0-11083 GCA_014858695.1 Chrysomya rufifacies | reverse complement strand
CGAAGATATTAAAAAAGGACCCACCATAATTTGTACCTGTTGCGGAGGATTATGTTTTCCACACCAGGTGGAGAAATTAATAAAACGTCGCAATAATGTAAATACTGAATTTATATTTAATGTTTTTTGCCTTTCAGAAAAATTTCCGTCCGAAGATAATAATTAGAATTTTTACAACACATGTAGCAGATCCATAAAATACAAAACAAATGCCAAATATTCGACTATCTAACGGACTTGAATTTCCAGAGATTCCTGAGTATCTCAAAACGTTAACAACCCTTGAAGAACAACTAGTAAGCGCTAGGCTACCATTTATGATAGATATAGCTCTTGGCTTCAAACGGCAAAGTGCGATTAGGGGAGCTGTTATAAATGTTCCTGGTTCAGTTACTGAAACAGTTACATCTCTTCCTAGAACATTCGATGAAGCACAAGTAATTCTATTAAACTTAAGGCGTCGAATTGAATATCAGCACGACTACATGGCCGAAACGATAAGACCAGCTAAGGTTATTGAAGCAGCTAGGTATCTAATTACTACTGAACTGAGAAATGAGAATAATATTGACGAGTTTTGTGATGAAAACTTGACTCCTGGTGGGCAGCAAATATTACTGGATAATGTCCCTGTCAAAAATATATCTTTACAGAGCGTAGTAATGGCGCCTGGAGAAGGACATAGGCCTCTTGACATGATAGTAGAAGGTTCTGAAGAGTTATCATTTATTACTATTTATGGAGGAAAAAAAAGGACTTGTCCTGAAACTTACAACAAAATTGTTCGATCTAAATTGCGCAGATATGACCAACGCGGTTAGATTTATTTATATAACTATATAAATAAATCTAACCGCGGAGTTTCAAAAATTCTGCGAGATGCTGTTGATGAAATTAGATGAGATAATATATTCATAAAACAGAAACTGCAGCACATTGGATACAAATTCATTTCAGGAACCGAAATTTCTGCACAAGAAGCTGTCTGAAAATAGTAACGCTGACATATATATTAATACAGGTAGACCCGAAGGAAGATTCTTTATTGTAAGACCTCGTGAACAACTGCAAAGCTTACCTCTTAACTCCACAGATATCTACACATCCAGTTTGTTGGATCATTATGCTCAATGACCTGATGAGTTAGAATCTTTATGCTTAGCGGATTTTACAGCCAATTATAAGTATTCCCGAACAACAAGAAATGTAAATCATTTTAATCTCATTCCAGGTAAAATGGTAAATCCTAAAACGACTTTGTTTTAATGATTTGATACCCAACAAAACAATGGATATCCGATTCTAACATTAACTTATCAGCACGTATATCTTCAATATGCACAAGAAAACTTTGGACGTTTTGATAAGTTATATTCATCGAATTTGTATCCCTTAAGTTATCAACGTGTGCTACTACTTTGATGGACGAGATAAGAACAAAAATATAAAAATCTCATTCAATTTCATCGTGTTTGTTTCAAAAAATATTCACCTCGTTCAAAACCTCATTCTCCTACTACTTTTCTCCAATTGAAGCGCGAGAGATTCTTGAGTCAAATGTTCACAAAACATTTGTTGAGTACAAATGCAGAGGTTGATAGGTAGAATAATATTAAAATCTGCAGAATATCTACCGAGGAGTATCTACCGCGAATGAAAATAAAGGTCGGTTGGACTTTTGGCAGATGATAAAAGTAGAATTCTTGAATGTTTGAAATCATAAAAATATGCGAAAACACAAAAACTTCAATATGATTTGACAAGCGCAAAGTCTATGGTTACTGTTAATATTAATACAAGCGATGGTTTAGTCAATGGTGGACAACTAATGCACATAGACTTAGACAGTAATCGAAAACCATATAATGTGTGGATTAAGTTTCCTGACATTATTGTAAGGCATTGGCGAGATCCCAAAAGCCCCACGCAAGCGAAGCTCTTTGGAGACCGCCTGAAATGTTTGTTCGATCTTTTCAATACAAACGAAATGAAAATATAAACATTGACCGAAAACAATTTTCCATTGTTCCAGCTGAGGCTGCTTAAGCAAGCGTAGCAGTACATTTAAAAAAGATGTTAAAATTATCATCCTATAGAGAAATGAAAATTTCTCAATAGGATCTCTTTAACTTTTTAATAAATAAATGACTGTCATAGAATGAAAATGATAAGTTGTGAAATTTTTTTAAGTTTCAAAATTTATATTGCAATTATTGTGAAGAGCTGCTCTATAATCAGTCAAATGACGAACTCTATAATTTTTTAACATTAAACCACAAAGCTTGCATACCTCTTTTTCTTCCTCAGTCATATTAGTAATAGGTACTACCTTACTTAAGTATTTATTATAAATTTCCTTCGAGTCTTTTAACAATTCCCTAACAAACACTTGGATGCTGTCTAGTCCGCTATACGTCACTAGTTTTGATAATTAGTTACTGTAACTACATTTAATTTAGTGGCTAAATTAATATGGAATATGTTTTTGTTCATTAAAGGTCTTACTGCTAATTCTATCATTATTTTTTTCGAAAGACTTTCGAAATCTGCTTAGATAATGAATGGTACATATAAATTATTTAAATTATTTTTCAATTCTACACACATATGTTCTGGATCAAACATTCTTGTAACCATTTTTGAACATTCATCCTTATGACGTTTTGACATTTCTGGGTCTTGAAAATATGTTAGACATGTATTGCAAAAATAGATCGAATTTTTACATTTCGTTAGTGATGACTTCAAAACATAACATTATTAAATGTATATTCTAATGCTTACCGAGATAAATCTTTAATAAGTACATAATGGCTGTTCGTACACTCACGGTTCTATAATAATAACCGATATGGTCCAACAATTTGATCTAAATCGTTGTCATACCCAAATACATTAATGCTAATGTTGGGGTTTTGCTTTTCAAGTTCATCTATTTGTGAGGGCTTCAAAGGAAATTTCGTATTTTTAAAATTAAGTGCAATATTATCTAGATGTATTTCATCACTTTCAACATTTGAAATATTGTACGATGTGCACTGAGTTGCTGTTTTTTGGATTGTTGCTTCCTCTTAATGCTGCAATAACGCTCCATTTAAAGCAGTAGTTATCCGTGTATCTTATGTTGAGGCATGCAAATTTCTTAATTAGTTTATATGATATGATGTAACTGGAACCCCGATGAATATTATGTTTATTTACTTCCAGACACAATATTTTACATAGGGCCCAGCCACTATCCCGTTCTTGGAACTCTGACATTTTGGTCCTAATGTCATCTAACTTTTCTCCAAATATTATTTCCAAATTGTTCGGCTCTCGTGATTGCTTGCATTTTGTAATGTTATTAATTATATTAAATTTTTCCTCTTCTTTAGTAGTTTTTTACATTACAAACATTGTAATTCAAAATTGGTTTCGAAATTAATATGTTTCTGTAGTGATAGGACCAATATGTTCTTTATTTCATTTGTAGCAATTTAAAAAAAAATTCTCGGTAAAAATTTCTTCTTCGCTAGGATTTGGATACGAATATACCTCAATACTTTCCATGATGTTTTCAATTCATTTATTTCACCCTTGATACGTTGTACTAATTCCATTGTAGTTGCCCTAGATTCCTTTGTGTATTCAAATCAAATAGGTCTAGAAAAATTCTTAGACACTGGAGTTGCACTGATCCATATCTGTGATTCTAAACTCTTTATCAATAGGTGGATTTGTATCTTCATAGCCATTATCATCAGATTCTCCTTTTGTTCTTAGATGTTTAATAACGTTTTCAAGTTCTCGTTCCTCAAAAACATCATATTTTCTATTTGCTTCAAGTGCATCTGTGTGATTATTACAAAAAATTTCATTGTCATTCTGTAACAGATCTAATTCTTCATTTCTCCAAGGGTTGTATGATATTAGTAACTCCCTAAAGTAGTAATTTCCGTGAGTGTAACTAATAACTTGAGGATTAGTTTTTTTTCTTAATAAATCTGTTATTATTCTTGAGTCTTAAAAACTGACCGGAACAAAATTATCCAATAAACTGTGATTACGAAATTTTGATTTAAATGTTAGCATTACTCCTCTGGTTCATCGGATCCATGTATTTCGTGGTCAGTAACCTTGTGAATTCCAATCGAGGACTCGGTTTGCTGCCGGATATCTTATGTTAGCTGACGGATGTCTATATAATATCACCAGTTTCTTAGATATCTTACTGAAATTTGGCACTAGTTATTTCTTTGCTCCAAGGACGAAGTCTATTGGTCCATTATTTTTAATAGGTCCCATACAAATGGGCTCCCGAAATTGGGAATAATGCCTATAACTTTCTTAAATATGAGTATAATTTGTTGAAATTTACTATCTAACAGTCAGTCTAAAATTTCATCATTGTACGTTCTTCCCTTTCATATTAGAGCAAAATATGCTTAAAAGGGCATATTTCTATAAGCGGGCGAAAAAATGGGCGAGTCACACCTATTTTTCGCATCTTAGTTTCACGTTACTATATTATGTTTTACCATAAATTTCATCTTTGTACCTTCATCCGTTTCATATTATTATGTACTAAAATGGTCCAAAATTAAAGAATTTCATGGATTTTTGTTCCATAACTTCCTTATTTAAGATCCAATTATGCCCATTTTCCAAACAAACCATATACATGAGAAATATTTGTGTCAAATTTCGTCTTCCTAGCTCATCCAGTGCGATCTCTATCGTACTTTTAACAGACAGAGAGACAGACGGATATCGCTAGATCGACTTAAAATCTNNCAAAAAATATGTATACTGAATTTCAATAAACTATATTCATATTTCAGAGAGTTAAAGGCTATATTGCTAATTCCGGAGGCGACATTTGTATGGGCGCTATTGAAAATAATGAACCAATACTGACCAATTTAACAGACAGACAGATGGACGGACGGACATCTCTAGATCGACTTAGAATCTTACCAGAACCCAGAATATATATACATGTTGGGGTCTTGGACGAATCTTTTAACATGTTACAAACGAAATGACAAAACCTATATACCCCCCAACATTTTTTGATGGAGGGTATAAAAATGTTATTCTTCAAATTTCAAACAAATTTATGCGCAATTAATATTATTTAATTGAATTTTCTATTATCACTGTATACAATGCAATATTTATTTTATTAATGCAAGAATACCTCTTATAGACACAGTTATTTTCATATGCATTTATAAAATCCGATCTTAAATATTATTTACCATAAATAGACTAAAGATGCCTCAAGAAAACCACACACTGTAAACTATAACATATAACCGTTATGCTAACATTTTTAACATAATACATATCATATATGAAGGTTTAAAACTGAAACTATAATAAAAGCACTACTATAAGTTTTGTTTTTGCATATTAACCTGGTGAAGGGCTTCCTTCTTTAAGATAAAGTAGTAAACTAAATTACATTTGACAGACAATAAAAGAAGTAAACAACAAATATATGAATTAAATGTAACATTAGATGAGTTATTATAGTTAGTTATAATAATAGTAATAACAAGTAAGAATGTTATATTCTTCTTGACCGAATCTTTAATACCCACCAACTAAAAATGACAAATATTTATGAACATAAGGAAAAGTGGGCGAAGCACGCCTTATTTTTGTCAAGTTTCTTCTTACTAACTCACTTCGAAAATTTCATCATTTACCTCCACTCATTTCACATTTTATATCACAAATACCCCAAAAATCACGGATTTTTTAGGGGGTCGGGACACGCCTATATTTTTCCAATATACTTCCTACTATCTAACAGTCAGTCTAAAATTTCATCTTTGTACGTTCTTCCCTTTCATATTTAGGGTGAAATATGATTAAAAAGGCATATTTTCATAAGCAGGAAAAAAGGGCGTATCATGCCCATTCGCATATTCGTATCTCGTTAATATATTATGAATTACCTTAAATTGCATCATTGTACGTTCATCTGTTTCATATTTATGACCTATTATGTATTAAAATGCTCCAAAATTACAGATATGAATTACCTTAAATTGCATCATTGTACGTTCATCCGTTTCATATTTATGACCTATTATGTACTAAAATGCTCCAAAATTACAGATTTTCATGGGATTTTGTTCCATAACTTCCTTATTTTTAATGCAATTCTACCCATTTTCAAACCAAACAAACCTTATATAAGAAAAATATTTTTGCCGAATTTCGCCTTCCTAGCTCAGCCCGTGAGATCTCTATCGTGCTTTCAGCAGACAGACAAACAGACAGACGGACGACATCGCTAGATTGACTTAGAATCTTACCAGGACCCTGAATATATATACATATTGGGGACTTAGACGAATATTTAAACATGCTACAAACGGAATGACAAACCCAATATATCACCTCATAATTTTTTGATGGTGGATATAAATATAATAACTATGTGCAAGTATTCTAATTAATTGTATATTTTTTTTAATGTTGAAAAAAACTGAAATGAGAATACAATGTCTACATAGAGATCCTCAATTCTATTATAATGGGAAAACGCTTGAATTATATTACCATCAAACTTTTTAAGTCTCTTTCATAATACAATTATGAAAAGATTTAGTTTCTTATTTGTTAGTTAAACTTAGTTTAAATCTATATAATTTTAACCATTAGTTTGCCATTATTATACGTCAGAATTTATTGCTAGTTATTATTTGGTATAAACAAAGTCTAACTTATAATTAAATATAATCCATGTCTATGAAACTGGTTCCAATTATGCTTAAGATACAATGCTTAATATATAGTTAGTGCAAAAAAAAAAACATTATGGAGAAAAGATCATGTCAATAGCATGTCAATTTATTGAATTCAATATTATAATTCGCTCTAAAGAAGCGAAAATTTTAATGAAATGCCTGAATCCAACAACTGTTGTTAGTTCTGCTGTCACTGGAATCTCTTTTCAGAAATTATATTGATAAATTATGTTCCACTGGGTGATTTTTCAAATTTACTACGGAAAATTGCTATCCTACACCATACAAGTAAGAGGAACCACCTTTATATATAAATCTGATTAAACTTTTAATTATTCCTTATAAATATGTTCATTATAATACTATCAGAATTACTTCTCGAGTCGATTTAACTATGTTCATCTGGTAGCAATTTTGAAAATATTACATATTACAATTTCTTCACAAGGACGCATTTTTAAGGCTATAAGTAACTTATATAGTCATGTAATCTAATGAAATTTAGCACCTTAACTAATGTGCTAAATGTCATTTGTGTCGGTCCATTATTTCGCAAAGCTCTTATACTAAATTTCCTTAAGAATGGGTCTGTAAACAGCCTAAAACATAAAATATGTGGAGATATCTTGATGAAATTTGGCAAATATTACTAATTTAGTATATCAACGAAGTCTGTTGGAATTGAATATGATCGATTCACTATTTCACCCAGCCCCCATACAAATTTAAGCCAAACATGTGTGTAATGTCATGAAATTTAGTACATATAAGTTCTTAACAGACATTAACGTATATTCCAAATTTCATTTGAATTGGTCTTTTATCTCGCGTAGCTCCCATACAGCTCCAGTTTTTAAAAAAATTGGGTTAAAACCATTAAGTATATGAGTAAGGTCACAAAATTTTTACAAGAATGGTTAAAAGTTACAGAATTATTTCTAAGAAAAATTAAATCGACTTCGGATCACTGTACCACGTACAAAGCTTAATTTTTTCTTAAATATTTCATATGTGGTTGATCATTGAACCGATTTAGAATTCGAAAATAAAAAATTTTCAATATAACCTTATGTCTATTTCCCGTTTTAAAATATTCCCATTGCAAAGCACTTTATATACATAGTTTTTGGATTACGTTTAGCTAAGACACATAAAAGCAAACTAGACAGTTTTTTTCTTAAATATAACATATGTGGTTGATCATTAAACGCCGATCCAACCGATTTAGAATTAGAAAATAAAAAATTTCAATACAGTCTAATGTCTATTTCCCGCTTTAAAATATTTCAATTTCTAAACATTCTCTATAACTAGTGCGTTTTGCTTAGCCCAGACACATAAAAGTGAACCCAGACTAATCTCTTTCACCATTAAGGTGTTACCAGATGACATGTTTATATATGTCATAAACAAAAAATCTGTTAGCTCTAAATTGATTGCAAGTGTTTACAAAATCGTTCTCTTACTACATTAAAGTGTTACCAGATGATATGTTTAAATAAATAAAAAACAAAACAAAAATCTGTTAACTCTAAATTGATTTCAAGTATTTAGAAAACCGTTACTACAAAAACTAAATAAGGATAAAATATTAAATAGCAGTTTATGTAATGTAAGAACTATATGTGCAATTACATTAAAAAGTCAATTCAACAACAATAACAATAAAATATTAGTAAAAGTTTGTCAACAAAATGTTGTTGCCGGTGACGATGAGGATGATAATGATGATGATCAAATGTTTATGATCTTTACTTTTCATAAACGAATTTTTAATCTAAATATAATGTTACGGCCATAAAGTAATACAGTATTAGTTGTTTGTTTGTTTCTTTCTTTTATTATTTTGCATTTTTTTTCTTTAATTTCAGATATGTAAGAAACTATAAAAGTAGAATGTAAATCTTTTGTAAAAGTTTTCTCATCTGTAACAGGTTTTCAACATTTAAGCTGATGTTTTAAATTTATAGCAATTAGTTGACAAAAACCAGAGCTATAAACATGACATCAAACTTGTCTACTCCAGATACAAGGAATTTATATAAACTGAAAATTTCTTATGGATTAAGGATATTCTACAAATTATGAAAGTGTTAAAGGATTATTTAAATAAATTATAAAAGGAATAAGTGTTTAAGCGACAAAAAATAAAAAATACAATGTGTTTAAAAAACTCAATTTTAAAGAACTGAGATCGGTTGGTGCATAGATGAGCTAAAGAGAAAATTTGAAAATTTAATTCTAGGATTTTGAAAAATCCTTTATGTATTTTCAAATCAACAAAATTTCTAGCACCATTCGAAATCAGTGCTTTTAATTGGAATAATTCAACAATATTGAAAAATTTGCTGTTAAAAGAAAAAAGATATAACAAAATTATTATCAATGAATTTGTTAATATTGTTTTTGTATGGCTTCCTATAACATTCAACTTTGGAATTTAATAAGTTAACAAAAAAAAAAAAAAAATGAAAACTAACAATGTTAATGTCATTAACATTTTGCATACGAGTTTAGTGTGAGTGAATACGTACGAAAAGTGTGAACTTTCTGAGAAGCCCCAAAAGTGTTACTCGTGCTGTGAATGATCTTATAAAAATTTTAAATATTCAATTTATTTTTAAGTTTGGCTGGTAAATTGAGTTTGTCATTCTCTTTGTAACATGTTTAAATATTCGTCTAAGATAGCAACATGTTTGTATATATTCTGGGTCCTAGTAAAATCCTTAATCGATCTAGCATTGTCCGTTCGTCCGTCAGTCTGTTTGGTTTTTTTTAAACACTCGCACAGGAAAATCTATGGTTTGTTTAGCATTGAAAAAAGCACAATCGGTTTATAATCGTCACAATAAGTTATGGACCAAAAATTCGTAAAGATATACCATTTTTGAGCATTTTATTGCATAATATGGAGCTAATGAACATACAAGAATGAATATTTGGGTGCACTAGTACAGGGTAAGAAGAAACTTGGACACAAAAATGTCCCTCTTTACCGCTCACTTCCCAAATTAGTTCATAATATAAGGAATTGGTTTATTATTTCTAATATCTCACTGCATTTCCGCAAATGTATTCGATTTTGTAGAAAAGGGAAAATGGATCATTTCCTGAACCGATTTTTGAAATTGCTTATGATCACTTCGCATAGTTCCCATACAAAAGACACGGAATGAGGTTTTAAGCTCCTAATACCATAAATAATTAACGATGTGTATAATGTAATGAGATTTGGTACGTATACGTTTTTAGCAGACCCTAATTTATATTCCAAATTTCAAATGAAGCGATCATATACAAAAGCTCCCATTCAAAAGATTCCTAAAAATGGGGTTCTAAATCGGGTAAAACCATTAAATATCTGGGTAAGTTCACAGTTTCGGACATGTCGTGATGGAATTTGCCACAGATTACTATTTTAGTGTAATAAAAAAGCCTGTTGATCATGATCGGTCCACTATTTCAGCTAAATTCCATACTAATGTTCTTCACGGAATGGGGTCTTAAGACCATAAATATGTATATGTTTTTAGCAGACCCTAACTAACCTAACCCTATTCCACATTTTATATGGATCGGTCGTTTATTTCGCATAGCACCCATACAAAAGTTCACCAAAAAGGAGGGTCTAAACGCGTAAAACCACTAAATATATATGTAATATCTCAATTTCGGAGATTCCTTCATAAAAACCTTTACTAATTTGTTGTAAACCAACAAATTGATCATGATCGATCCACTATTTTTAGTATTTTCCACATTGCTTATAGCTTCCATACAAAGGTTCTCCCAAAACTGAGTCTTAATATAATGAAATATCTAATTCTAACAAGGAAACTATTTCGCGATATGCTGTGGCATTGGTTTGACCGCAAACAGGCGATTTAAAATTCATATGTTGCTAATGAATCGTCATACTGATATAGTCAAATTGACACAGAATATTTTGGGATAATATTAAGGATTTATGTTAGAATACAATTTCAAGTTACAAATGAATTTACATTCCGTTTTCAGTTAAATTCCGTAGAGGAACTAAGCGACATCGCGATTCTAAGTTCTTTTTTTTACTTTTTGACATTTGGTACTTTGAGGTCCCTTAAGAACAAAATTAACTTATTAAATAGGAACAATATGAGAAAGTACCAAAACAAGACCCGATTTTCTCCCTTAAACATCTGAAATTACAACAAGAGGGCTATATTCGGCTGTGTCGAATCCTAAATACCCTCCATCACTTAGTCAGTTGTAGCAAGTTAAGTTCCAGTTCTATTTCATTTCTACTTCAGTTCAAGTTCTGTTCTAGTTCAGTTCCATTTCAGTTCTAGTTCAGTTTT
>JACGTJ010006429.1:0-14599 GCA_014858695.1 Chrysomya rufifacies | reverse complement strand
TATATATATATATATATATATATTTATTTATTTTTTATTTTTTCCCCCTTTTTCTTCTAGGAAGCTCGTGGAGTTTATGTATACTACTTAGCAAAAATTTCAGAGCTTTTAGATACTGTGTTCTTTGTTTTACGTAAAAATGAAAGACAAGTTACCTTCTTACATGTTTATCACCACACCGTTATGCCTATGATATCCTGGGGTACCACGAAGTATTTCCCAGGAGGACATGGAACATTTATTGGCTGGATTAATTCATTTGTCCATATAATTATGTACACATACTATTTCTTATCCTCATTCGGGCCAAAAATGCAAAAGTATTTATGGTGGAAGAAGTACATTACAAACTTACAAATGGTAAATATTTATAATATAAAAATTTTGAGACATATATTTATAGAACAAATCCCTCTATCTTTTAGATCCAGTTCTGTATGGTATTTATTCACCAAACTCAACTTTTATACACTGACTGCAATTATCCACGTTGGTCTGTGTGTTTTACCCTCCCTAATGCTGTATTCTTCTATTTCCTGTTCAATGACTTTTACAAGAAATCATACCAAAAGTCAAACTATGAAATTGAAAAACAATCTGCACTTTATGCAAACAATAACAATGATTCTTTGATTGGCAATCGGAATAACCCAATGTCTGTGGAAAGCAAGAAGGTCCTTTAATAACATTGTTTTATTCAATATAACTGTAAATACCTCAAAACCTTTTTGTTTACTTATTATTTTGTAAGAGAAATTTGTTTAGTTTTATTAAAATCTACTATTAAGATCAAGATTATCTATGATAATTTTTTTACATGTACCTACATATCTTTACTCGTTTAATAATTACATTCCTTAGTTAATAGTAATTGCTTGCAGCTCATATGAAATAAATGTATTTTGTTAATTATATTTTTAAGATTGCATTAGATTTAAAAGAAATTGTATTAAGATTATTTGTTGAAAATTCTAACATTTTATATTTATCTATGTACCGGTACAACATAAATATTGATATAATAAAAATATATATAAAAAAAAATGTTGCATAAAAGTATCATACCAAATAGGGATATGAAAGCGTTACATTGTTCTAATCGTAGATATACGTTTTTTCTTATGTTAGTTCGAGACATGTTATATATACCCTATAACTCATATTGATATGGTATATAACTATGTCATTCCGTTTTTAATTTCTACATTTTTTATCTGAGAAAAACGGTAAAAAAAAAATGCACCAACAGCGTGGAATTCGTTATGTCGAGTACTAAATTCCTTCTATTATTTATAATAAAAGGTACACAGAAAAAAATAAAATATTGCAGTTATTAAGCAATTTACTCTAGAAAGATTCATTCAATTAATTTGGTAAATGAATTTGCACCTATCACCAAAATTGTAATATCAATTATTAAAATTAGTAATAGTAAAAGTTCCTAAATTATTTCCAATTAAAAAATGAATAAAAACAATTAAATGATTAATTAGTTAAAAATACAAATTTGATAATTCACAATTTTTTTTGAAGATAATTTTTATAAGTTTTAATTTATAATTTAATTAATATTTAAAATAACATTAAATAGGTGGAACATTTTTTCTGTATATTCAATTCATCAGGAATTTCTTAAACTGAGTATTTGTTGAACTGGGGAAACACTGTATTTTCAAATTTCAATTCATTTAAGAACACCCTAGATTTTGATTTATATTATATATATCTATGAATCATACTCATGATGATCAAATTTTAGTAGACTTTTATAGAAAATTTGTTTTCTTTTAAATAAACAAAATTACTTATTTTTTATTTATTAATAAATTTTGAAAACATTCGGATTAACAAAATTATATATTTTTAATTAAAAATAATCGAATTTTTTACTGAATTGATCGGAAATAAAAATCTTCTATATTATATTTTAGTTCATTATTTGGATTTGAAGTATATGAAGTTATTTTTTTGTTTCTTTATATATTTAAAACATAATATTAATATATCGTTTACTACATATGTATTAATGAGTATCCAGATTCCTATAAAATTAATGTTAAATGTTAATTTTTATAATATGCGTACACATGTGCATATATTTATAAACGTTTAAATATATATGTATACATGTTTTTTTTTTTATTTTAGGGTGGGGACTTTTTTATTCTTGATAGATATAACCAGTCTCTTATATATCAATGGTAAGAACACTTCTTTAATATGTTGAAATAAAAAATGATAATTAATATGTTAATGTGTAGAGTATAAGCTGTTAGAAACTACTTCGAATAGTTAAACTCAGTTGAGTTCTTAACATAAATAAAGAATAAAAACAAGTATGAGTACTATAGTCGACCAAGGCCAACTATATGATTCTCTACACAATTATATTGCGTTATGAATAATTTCTAAAAGCTTCGTCCTTTTACTCAAATAATAATCTTTACTAAATTAAATTTTACGTTTACAATTTTTGGATATTTTCTTTCAGGTTTAGTTGATCATTTCATGCGAACACATTTCTTCCTGGTCATGTAGGTAAATTCGACAAATATGTATAAACATATACTAATGATTTAATAAGTATCTATTATCTATGTCGATAAATAATATACAATAACATTTTATATGTTTGAGGCCTTGAAAAGTTAATCTAAGTGATACTGGTTAAATTTAAAGAAGATAACTTCATTCCACTTTGGTGGCGGAAGTAAAAAATGCAACGGTATTTAAATATTATAGCGTTATGTATTGTATTTGTGTTGTTTAAGATATATTGGTGTGCCTTGCGGTCACATTGAATTGTATATGTGTACTAATAATGATGACAAACAGGTTATTCAAAATTATTTAGCCGTGATCTTGACCAAGCAAGTTAATTTGCCTTTAAAAAGAAAATGGAAACAATAACATACAAATGTGAATATGTTTAATAATAAATAATAACACACACAAATATTTATGTATGCAAGATTAGCGTTATTGTGGCACTGACCGAGTATATATATATATATATATATATATATATATATATATATATATATATATATATATATATATATATATGTGTGTGTGTGTGTGTCTGTACAACTATTTTACGTAAAATTGCAGAAAATTTTAAGGTACAACGATTGAAAGTTTAAAACACCAAAATGTTTATTTTTTACTTCATTACAGATTACATTATAACATAATAGTTATAAGACTCAAATAATATTAATAGAAATAAAAATGTCTGCCGATATACCACGTATAATGGTATTTCGCCCAACCTGGGAAGAATTTAAAGATTTCCCAAAATATATAGCGTATATGGAATCTCAAGGTGCCCATAAAGCTGGTTTGGCCAAAGTGGTGCCACCACCAGAATGGGTTCCTCGTAAATCCGGTTATGACGATTTAGACGCTCTAAAGATAACAATACCGGCACCCATATGTCAGGTTGTTACCGGCAAACAGGGACTTTATCAACAAATAAATATACAGAAAAAGCCTTTAACCGTAAAACAGTTTTCGGAATTAGCAAGTACAGAACGTTATCAAACACCCAAACATTTTGATTTTGAAGATTTAGAACGAAAATATTGGAAAAATATCACATATGTGGCTCCCATATACGGAGCCGATGTTAGTGGTAGCATAACTGATCCAGATCAAACTGTAAGTTGAACAGGCTACAAAATGAGGTCAGTTAAAATCAGTGGTTTAATTAAAACAAAAATATTATTATCTTAATATTGAAAAAGTCTTGCGTGTTATATTGGTATTGTAGGTATTGCATAAGTATTTATAAATATTAATTCTTCTACAATAGTTTGTTAGGTAAGGAAGGAATTCCTTAATCGATTAATCAATGTTTCAAAAGTAATCTTTTAATAATAAAGAGTAAACCTCTGATTTTATCGCCTCTTTTTATATATAATATTTGAAAATGATATTAATAGAAATTATTTGAGAATAGAGTTGGAATATTAACCATTTGGGAACTATACTTGATTATGTCAATGAAGATTATGGCATTCAAATAGATGGTGTAAATACCGCATATCTTTATTTTGGTATGTGGAAAACAACATTTGCTTGGCATACAGAAGATATGGATTTATATTCGATAAATTATTTGCACTTTGGTGCACCAAAAACCTGGTATGCGGTACCACCAGAATATGGGCGAAAATTAGAAAAAGTTGCAAATCAATATTTTCCGGCCAGTTATAAAAACTGTAATGCCTATTTGCGACATAAGATGACTTTGATTAGTCCACAAATATTAAAACAACATGACGTCCCTGTTAATAAGGTGAGTCAATGTTTATTGGACGATGGACATTTTAAGAATCGGGCTTTACGTTATATTTTATTTTTATAGATTACTCAAGAATCGGGGGAGATAATGATAACATTTCCCTTTGGTTATCATGCGGGTTTTAATCATGGTTTTAATTGTGCTGAATCAACTAATTTTGCCATGGAGCGTTGGATAGAATATGGCAAACGTGCCACGCAATGTACCTGCAGGTACTTTTATTTTTATGACCTTTACACTGAAATATGTAAATAAATATCCCTCGTGACACTTATTTATAGCAACGACATGGTAAAAATTTCTATGGACACATTTGTTAAGCGTTTTCAACCAGATCGTTATCAAGCCTGGCTTGAGGGCACAGATTATGGTCAGCATCCGGAGGATCCTCCAAATGCTATAGTCCCAGCGCCCTTACCAACGCACTTAGATGTCATGTGCAATAAAAAGTATTTTATCTAATATTGAAAATAGAGCTTTTATTTGCTAACTATCTGTTTGTTTTTTTTTCTACTACTTCAAAATCCCTATGTGCCCCTATAGTAATGGGGGTGCTATTGATGATTTACCTTTACATGTCTTAAAAAGAATGAAAAAACAATGTAATCCTACGAAAACCAAATCATTTAAAGAACGTAACCCAGATTTGGATCTTGACGAGATACAACAAAATCCGAATATTCCTGATGACATAAAAGCAGTATTGAAAGAAAGTGTTTTAACTTTAGATGCTGAGGAAGAAGAGCCTGCTATTGTGGGCGATGAGATCGAAGCAGATAGGTGCCTTGAAGGTCCTGCAGATTTGAAAACAAAAAAAGAATTGTTAGCATACATAGACGATGGGACAGGTATAGGAAATTGTGAAGTAAAAAAGACAGATTGTAGACAAGTGTTTTATCTTTTTTTGTAATTCTATTAGATGAGGAGGATGAGGATGATCGTAACTTTAAGAGACGCAAAAATAAACGAAAAACCGATGCGGAATATGATGATGATTGGTTGACAAGTAAACGACGTACTAATTCACGAAACAGTAGTAGAGGACGTAACTCCAGAGGAAAAGATAAAACGAAAGATGATCGGTCAATATCGCCCGCATCGTCCACATCATCAACTGCAACATCCAAGAGTGGACGTGGTAATAGATCAAATTCAAAAAGCAACATAACAAAAACTCCCAGAAAAACTCCAATTAAAAAGAAGAAAGATGTAAATGAACGAAAATCGTTTTCATCAGATAGTCCAACATTAAATAGATCACCAACGCCAACAGTACAGGCAACAACAACGACTGGTAATGCTGGTGGAGGTGAGAGCTTCTAAGCTTTCATTAATCGATTGGACTTTATGTGTTTTTATTTTGAATCTGATACGCTTTTATATCACTTCATCACCAATAAAAAATAAACAAAATAAAACCTACCCACCACCCATCATACACCACTAAAAAACTCAAATCCCTAAGTAATTAACCTACCTTTGCGTCATTTCATTGCTCATTTTCAAAAGAACACATAATCGTTTATTCGTCATGTATGTCTTTTTCATTAAATTTAACATTTCTTACTTTTTCTTTTTCATCATTTCTGTTAATTGTAGTTACTGTGTTCTATACACATCCTAACAATTATATATTTATTTTTTATATTTTTGTACACATATATGAATGTATCTGGTAATTTTATTTAATGCACTTCATATTATTTGTTAATGTAATTAATTTTAACATCTATCGATGAAATCTAATATTTTTCCAGGGAAATTCTTAAAATCTTTATATTAATTTATTGCATATTTACAGATAACACACTTAAACCAATTGCAACGCTAATTAAAAGTGAACATCCGTCATTGCAGTTTATGCAACAACAGCGTAAATTTGAAGGAAGGATACCAAAAATTAATCAACAAACAATACCAATGACAACATTAGCAACTGTCAATACAACTAACACTAAAACAACTTCAACACCAACCAATTCTACAGATACTAACGTCGTTGGCGCTGAAGGCTCAACAATAAAAACCGAAGTTTCTAGTCAAAATCAAACAGAGCAAGCGATAGTTTATGCAACCATGTTGCCTGCCGCTACAACACTAAATGGCATTCCATCTCATCATCAGCCCCAGTACATAACAATGCAGGCTAACACAACGACTTTAAGTCCAACTACACACACAACATCTAGTCCCATAACGGCTACAACTACTGACGGTACAGTTTTCCAATATAAATCAGAGATTATTTGTGATAATCAGCACCGATACCCACAACAAACATCACAAACTCATGACAATCATGGTAAGTTTTATTTGAACGATTGAATAGTACTAAAAATATAATAATTGGTCACCTTACTACTTCATAATTTACTGTACGGTTTTTGGTTTTTCACATTATAACTTTGTTATTCTTTATTGACTTAACATCATCATCACTCATTTTAATTAAAATTATTAATACCGGAATTAATGTGTATGTTTTGTTTCTTTAATGTACCAAGTAATCATACTAATTTTCTTTTCTTTTTTAGTTAATTGTTTAATATTATTTAAATTGTTTTCTTATTTTTGTTATATTAGAATTTGCCAACATATTTCCTTACTCTGACAATTAAACAAAAAGGCAAAATTAAAACTTTCTACATTAATCATTACGTTTTTAAACATTTGCTTCCATACACGCATATCCATTTCTTCTATTCTTAAAATTCATAATCCAATCACCTCTTACACTCCCACCACATCTCCAAAATCATTCATTCCTTTATAAATGATATTTGTGCGTTTCATGTTATTGTTTTTTAAATGTATATTACTTTTTGGTTTATTTAATAGCAAAATTGAAGCCTTCAGTTTAAACTACAATTAAAAATACAGCTGATTATTCTTGTCTAACGATTAGTTCTTTTAAAATTTTATAACTGAGTGATACAGTTGTAAAAAGTAAACATTTTTAAATAATCATCCAATACAAAGATAAAGGCATAATATTTATAAAATGCACAAAATTATGAAAAAAAAACTTTATGTTACGTACCCTTTCATAAATAAGTAAATTCAAAGAAAATTCCTCTCATGTTATTAAAAATAAAAAAGTAAAATAACTTGTTATCATTCGAGTTTTGAAAGTATTGAAAGGCAATTGTTTTATTTTTTATTTTATTCTATTGTTATTATTTATTTTATATATTTTTTATTTAATTTGTTATACATAAATAAAGGAATATACATTCATATAGAAGTAGATATTTTTTAATTACGTACAAGTGTACAACTTTGTAGGTTTAGTTAATGTACCGAAATTTAATGGAAGCATTTGGAGATTTTACATTAAATTGATTCCAAAATAGCAACCAGATATTTAATTATGTTTTAAATTTGTAGTTATTATTTATTATTTATTTTCAATTACAACATAAACAACAAAATAAAAAAGTAATTATAATTTTGTTATCATGCAGTTTGATGATATAATTTATTATTTTTTCTTTTAATTTTGGATTTAAGTATAATTTGGTTTTGATTTTTTCAACAAATCTTTTATTATATTTATTTTAAAAATACACATTTAATTTTTAAAACAACAAATTTTTAAAAATTAAGACAATGTGGTCACCAATATTAGTTCGTCCCCCCTACTGCTCACCACAACATCATCAACATCATCGCCTCCGCCGTCGTTGTCAACAACAACAATGTCGTCCAACAACAGTGAAGCGACAAAGCAGCCGTCACAAACTCAGTACCGCTATATTACCACCACCGCCACCAGTTCCACAAATGGAGAAGAAATTGCACAACACCAGACTCCGACAACGACAATTGTATACGAGAACTACGAAGGCGACGTTGCTCCGAATGGCAGCACAATCATTAAATTCGAGGGTGGAGAATATGAAGTAATTAAAAGTGAAATAAACGACAATCACATTATACAAACAACAGCATCTGGCAGCAACTCTGGACAACATCATCATGTTCAGCAAATACAGCAACAAGATGTGATTGTCAAATATGAAGATCAAAGTTTAGATGATGATAGTTATGAGGAATTTCAAACAGTTTCTCAATCACCAAATAAGGATCAGCAGCAAAATTTAACTTATCAAACCATTACACACCACGATAAGGAATTAAATCAAACTATTACTGAAACTATTGCCGTACCGGCTGGAGGCACATTAGCTAATGTTAAACAAAAACGTAAGCGTAAAACACGGTCTGTTGCTGCTGATGAACAGGGTGAATATTTAGAAAAAATGTCTGTTAGAGGATTAGATATCCAGAGGTATGAGCATATTATTGATGGAGTTTCTTACTGCTTAGTATGTGCTAAAAATGATATTTACAAGACATTTAAAAATAAATACAGTTTCCAACGACATGCTTATCTTTTCCATGAGGGCGACAATCGCAAAATATTTGCCTGCCCTATATGTAATAAAGAATTTTCTAGGCCAGACAAAATGAAAATGCACAAAAAGGATAAACATGGGGATATGGTGTTGCCAGAATCCAATAACGGTGGAACACCTGTGAAAAATAATTCTAAAGTTGCTGAAACTCCGCCACCGGCTAAAAGAGCACGAAATTCAACCGTGAAAACGCCTAGAGCTAGAAAACCTCGCAATACTTTGGCCAATATGAACAACAATGAAATAGTTGTTTCCAATAGCCCAAATAAAGATGCTGCTGCACAAAAACGTTTGGCCCAAATTGACAGTGTCTTGGATGAAGTGCAAAATGCGGATTCAAATCAATCTGGCTCAAGCTTACAAATTCAACACCAAAATATTGTGCAGACAGTGCAACCGCAACAACAGCAGCCGGCACAACAACAATTACCATCATTAGAATTCAGTGGTATGATTTTGCCTGGAGGCGCCCAGTTGGCTTTAGCAAATCCTGGCGCTACCTCAAGTATAATGCAACCTCAACCGCAAAGGGTTTTGAATAATCAAACAACGCAGCACACAACAGTGGCTTCACAAAATCATTCTGCATCACCAGCTGGAACGACCACTTTGATATATTCCAATCAAATTGACCTACAACAAGCTCTATTGCAACAACAGTTGCAAGGACAAAGTATAATGATTCAAGACCAGGCTGGCAATTTAGTGCCTTTACAATCATTACAATCTATAGATGGTGGACAAACAATATATACTACAGCTCCAGCACAACCAGTACCCCGACAACAAATCCTACATACTCAAACTACCCAACCTACCCAACAAACATTAATAACCACTCATCCCGCGCATGTTAAAGTCGAATCGAATTCTCCACAGTCCACAAACACGAACAATAACAATACCAATAACCCATCTAGTCACACAATACAGCAGCAGCAACATCATTATGAATTAGAAAATGTTTCGTATATATCAACATCGGGTCCCTCAACAACAGTTCCTAACCATGCAACTACTGAACAACATGTTATTGGTACCGTACAAAGCTATCAAATTTTAACCCCTGAAGGTCTTCAAAGCTATCAGGCTGCAGCGACTAAACTTGAACCCAATGAGATAGAACTATGTCCTTACAGTATGTCTGCAACTACGCCACAATATACGTATAGTAGTCATTTGACTACCACGTCTGATCCTTCATTACATCCGCAACATCATCAGCAAACTACTAATGCTAATAGCCAACATCAAACAATTCATCATCAAACTCATCATCAAAACACCACCTCTGTTCAGCATACCCATCAGCAACAACATCATCATCATCAGACAACAACCCACCACCAATTGCCGTCGTTAACAACTCCACATCATCAATTTATGGATTTAAAAAATGAATTACTTTTAAAAAGTTCAGATACATATTCGTTGGATGCTGCCACTTCAATGTATCACTTACCTTTCTCACCTACGTCAATGATAAATGCTGTGAGTGATGTTAACTCATCCTCACTATTGGAAACCAAAGAAATTAGGTAACAACACATTGATTCTATCTTTTCTTTAAAAGCAATTTTTGTTTAAGTTTTGTAGATTTCGTATAATTCATTCATTGATTTGAATTGAGAGTAGTTAGATCATTTTCCAGAAAGTACTGCTACAAGTAGACTTGTTTAAACTTCATCATGCGATTCTACTAAAATAAGTGATATATTTAAATGAACAAAATTGGTATACAACTAGTATCAAAATATTGGTCACGCTTTGCTAAACATTTGTGGCCTTAAATATTTTTTATTTTGTAGATTAGAATTTTTTGTTATATATAGATATTATTAAAATGATTATATTTATTCTTCTTCTGAAAACGGATTAATTGTTGCTGCTACTTTTCCGTATAGTTAGAAAAAAATTACTACTGTTTTTATTATTTACTCTCTTACACTATTCTTACTACATAACATAATCTTATAAAATACATTCTTTTTTTATTTTATTTTATACATAAATTAATTTATTACGAACATAAAATTACTATTTATATTTTTGTAAAATTTTGTGCATTTTATTTAAATTAGTGTTCTTACGAAAAAAATGTATGACAAAATAATTAGCTTTATTTGCTTTATAAAATAAAAAACATTTTTAATTTATAAAAAGTAATTATTAATTAATTTGATTTTTTTTTAATTTGTTCTTAATTTTTAAACTCTATTTTTTATTTTAATTTTTTTAATTTTATTTATTCTTTTTTTCTTTTCATTTAAAAACAACAATTTAAAAATTCACATATGTCCACATAAATACAAAAAAAAAACTTCAATCATTATTAGTTACGATATCAACGAAGCCGTGCTGTTAGCTCTATAGATAAAATCATGTAAAGGGATCAAAATATACACTTACATATTTTTTCGTAAAAATGTATTTGTTTTATAAAGGGATCAATTGATCATTCATCTAATCATAATAACATACATCCAAACCGACACAAATCATTATTTTAACTATGTTATTCCTATGTTTTACTTACTAAACATTCAATATCGTTTTAATTTCTAATGTTCCTTTAAACATTCCTTCATTCATAATTCATTCTATTAATCAATTATTATCACAAACACAAAATTTTCCTAATTTGCACGTTGGCTGCTGCAGCGAGTTTTTGTTTTAATATTCCAATTTATTATATTTAATTACAAAAACTACATATTTAAAAAAGGTATGTGGATTTTAAGTTTTTTTTACTTTTATTTTTATTTACTTTTGTTTTGAAAAAAAAAATAATAATAATAATAATAATGATTGCAATGATTTTTTTCATTATATAAATATTCAAATTAAGAAAATGTAAAATATTTAACGGATATACATTACAATCAATGCAATTGTTATTAATATTTTTTTATAATCATGCTCATAATTCTTTTTATTTCTTATTTATTATTTATTTATTTTTTATTATTATTAAAAAGGAAAATGTAGATTTTTAAAAATATTTTAAGCAAGAAATGTAAGAATCTAATCAATGTTATTTTCCTTAATTCTTTTATTTATTTTCATGTTTTATTTCTTCTTATGGTTTTCTGTTTTTGTTTAACCGTCATCCCTGTCATGTGGACTTCGTTATAAAACTATTTATAGATTTTTCTAAAGAACTCAACACCAAGTCCTCCAACAGCGATCATGTATTTGTTAAACCTTTTTTAAAGAATGAAAATTCTAATTTATCAACGACATTCTTAAACACTAACAACAATACCTCAAACACAAACACCACCATAACATCATCATCCTCATTATTTCCCACATCAACATCATCATTACCCACGACGTCCTCGTCGTCGACACTATCATCAAATGTTATTAATAGTAAAAGTAGTAGCAACAATGATTTCACAAAATCAAAACAATCAACTCTGTCATCCATTGATCCAGTAAAGATTTTCTATGAAGAAGTCTTAGCCAAACAAGAAAAGGCAGCGGCCCAAGCGAGACAATACAATAAAGCTAAGAAGAATGCAACTTTTGGTTTCGTCGATCAATTTACTGATTTTGTTATGAACAATAATGCATTTGTAGGTGTATTTTTTATTATTTATTTTGTATTCATTTCGACTAAAATAAATTTTACAATATAGAATAAAAATTTAAAACTATAGGCCCAAACATGTTAGATAGTAAATATATGTTAAAACCTAGTTTCTACATCTAGATCACCCTTTTTGAAAATATTAATTTGAAAAACTTGTTTTTTTTTCATTAAATAGAATTCTTAGGTAGTACATTAAAAAACATTATTGCATTTTTTTGTATGTACGTAGTATATTTTTTACTTCTGTATTTGGGCCTTTAGTTAAAAGTAATAAATAACGTCATATTAATATTTATCTTTATTTCTTAAAAATTTCTATGAAAATATTTAGCACAAACAACAATACCGCCCTAAACAACGAAATAACACCATCACCAATAATATGCAACTCCAGCAACAACAACAGCATAAAAGTAATCAAAACAATTGCAAGGAAAAGTCACAAGTCCCCCATTATTATCAACAGCATCAAAAAAGTCGAAACACCAACACCGACAGTCGAATCTTGTCCACCGGTTCAGATTTTATTAGCCCGCAAAATTATGGAAAGCCCAACAACCATCAATACCAACCAACAAAGCAATCCACTCAATCATACTATAGTAACTTCAACTAAAACGGAAGGAATAATACAAAAGCGATGTAATAACGAAACCATTATTTTAAAAGAAATGACAAATTCTGAGATGGGAAATAGAAGTTCTTCTACAGTTACTACTGAGGAAATAATAAAAAAATTTCGAATACCTAAAGGTATAGCATTAACTCCCAAATTTAGCAATGATTTAAATATTGGAACAAATATATCCACGGATGTAATAACGCACGTTTCGACCGCTTTGATATCGCCTCCGTTAACAACAAATGAGGATAATGACAATTCAACGGGCCTTGTTGAATATGTGGAAGAAGTTTATGATGATGAAGATGAGGGAGAACTGGTACCGGAAGAAATGCAAGTCGAAGAAATGGAAGAAATAAGCGAATCATGTGAATTTCAGGAATATCAAGAACCAGAAGATCAAATAGAAGGCGAAGCTTTGGAAGAAAATGATTTAATTGAAGAGGTGGAGTCCTCAGAGCACCAAGAATTATTAATGTCTGGAGAATCAGATGATTTTGTTGAAACTACGAATAGTAGTTCTAGTGTTTTATTAAATTCGACTAATCAAACTGCAACAGCTAATCTTACAACAAGTTCATCTGTTCCTCAAATAATACAAGCTGTTCAGCCAAATGGGACAGTCACTTGCTTTCAGCTACCGCCAAATACCGTAATTTTACAATCACCAGATGGTGCCTTATTGGCAACCACTGCTCCTCATCCTACAAAACCCGGACAACAACAAATTCTAACAATACAAGATCTAAACTCTCACCTCAGTGAAGTCCTTAATTTAGCTCCAGCGAATCCAACGGTTGTATCTTCACCAACTTTGCAAACATCAACAACAGTTGTTTTATCGCCAAACGGAACTGCTATACCCTTAGTAACCTCATCAGGAGAATCAACGTCCGCAACACCAAATATAGCTCATCATCAACCCACAAATGCGGCTTCTATTACACCAAACCAGTCCTTATTAAAAGCACAACAACAACAAATACTGGCGTAGGGTCTACATGGCGGCCAATTGGCACGATTTTTAACTAATCCACAGACTACGTTATTGCCAACTACATACTTCTTCTAAGCACCTTGAAGTCGTATGTGTTAATAATATGTTATTTTGCAAATTTCATCAAATATTTCCAACAGTCATCAGTGAGAACATTATCTATGTGAACATTATAAAGCCGTTCGCCTTCATAACGTTCTTTTGCTCTGAATACTCAAACTTTTGGAAAATTTTCTGAAAATGAAATACTTTAAAAAAATCGTGCCATTTTGTCGCCAAATCTTAATTTTAAAGATACGATTTTGGTCTAAGAGGGCTGTAAAACATTTATATTACAAAAAAAGCTAAATTATTTATATGTCAGTAAAACTGATTCTACATTGCTACAAAAACTATAAAAGAATATGAAATGAAAAATACAAAAAAGTAGACAAATGTTGTTGCAAAAGAACAATACTTAATTGTAAAATAAACTATAATAACGAATTCATAATCTTATGTGTTACTCATGAAGTTGAGATCTTAGAAAATGGATCATAGAAGTTATAAAAAGACATTTAAAAAATGTTTTAATCAATTTGACTAAGTACTATTGTTCATTTAAATTTTTTGTATTATGTATATAAATTCATATACTGCAATCTTAGTAGCGATATAT
>JACGTJ010006428.1:0-10203 GCA_014858695.1 Chrysomya rufifacies | reverse complement strand
TTCTAGTTCAGTTCTAGTTCAGTCCTAGTTAATTATATGTATCTCAGGTTTTTATCTATAGCAATTTATTTGTGTTACAATTTTTCGCTTCCTACATTTTAAATTCTTTATTATGTATGTATTGAAATATTGATTCAAATCATTTCTTTACAAAAAGCTTTTTATTTTATTTAAAATTATGAAAATAGAAAAAGAAAAGACTAATTAATAACACTTTATGAACCAATAATATTTTTTGGCAGCTTGGTTGATTTTGTCTCTTTAATTTTCACTCTATAATATAGAAATTAAGAATTTATTTAATTTGCATTCTTTTTATACAAAAATATTTTGAAATTACAGGTGTGTCTTAATTGTAGATGAGCAGGTTTTTTTTGTTTGTAAATGTTGTGCGTTCTTATGTTGTATTGAAATGCAAAATAAATTTTATTTAATAAAGAAAATATTTAAAAATAAAATTTTAATTTTTTGCCACTTTATTAAATTTTATCTCTAATATACAAATGTTTATTACGCAATTTGTCTAGAATTTAATTTCTCCATCATGGAGAGTTTGTGCATTAACTCTTCCACAGTTTGTTTTAAATCTTTAATGGTTGAGCGCAAGTTAAAAAGCGTTTTCTCAGTTTCATCGTAATCCCTCATTAATGTTGGTTTATCTACTAAACCACATTGAAAAGTAAGATTACGTAATTCTAAACGTACATTTTTGCGTTTACGTCCAAGTTGTGTATTCACTTTTCGCATATTTAGTTCTTCATTTTGTAGTTCATGGAAATATTGCTTTTGCGCCATAACTGTTTGTTGTAGCATGCATCGTTTTTCTTTTAAATGGGCCATATTATGAATATCGAAATTGAAGTGATCGTGTAGTTTGTTGAGAGTTGCATTGCGTTCTGTAAGCAACGGGAAACTATTGAAAATATAATCATATCGTTCTAAAGCTATTTTAATAAATTATATGCGTATTTAAGAGAGTTATAGGTATTTTTTATATGGGGGCTATATTCTTCGTCCTTGAGCTAAAAAAGTAATCTGTGCAAATTTAAAGATTATGGCTTTAAAATTGCGAAACCGAACTTTTCGCACTGTCCGGCCGTCCAGCCGGTCATAGTTTAATCGACTGAGAAAGTGATCCCAAGTCGAACAGTATACTTAAAAGTGGGGTTTCGAAAAATTTGTAGGTATCGCAAGCTTGGGGATATTTTATTAAAAAAAATCTTACCCTCAATATTTTTACTCAACGCATTCGCCTGAGCTTCTAAACTTTCGTATTGGGATACTTGTAAATCGTTGCCAAGATCATTTACATTTTCCATTTGCTTTAAGAAATTTAATTTAGGAATTTAAAAAATATATCTTACAACACTTAAATACCTTTTCCAATAATGACACTTCATGTTGTTTAAGCAATAGCATAAATCTAACATTCGAATTTTCGTTTCTTATAGCAGCCATGTGACGTATACTATTATTCAGCGAATTCTGAAATCTTGTCAATTGATCATAACGAAATGTTTGTCTAATCAGCTGTTCAAAATTGTTAATTTCTTCGTGAGATTGCTGTTTGTCAACTTTAAATTGATCCTTTAAATTTATAATTTGACTAACATAAAGATTTCTCGTTTTTTCTTCTCTTATTAATAATTTATCTAGATCTTTAAGAACATTAATGTATCGTTTCCTATCGGTTTGAATACTTTTTGTATCATCAGGAGTTATAAAACGAAAAATTGATTTGCGTTTAAAGTATTCTACACATTTACGATTAAGAAATCCAGCTTCTCTTTTTTCACGCTCCCAAAGTTCCCATTTAACTTTTAGATCTTGTAATAATTTGTTTTTGTCACATTTTCGTCGTATTAAGATGTTTTCATCAATATATTCTGCTTTGCCTATGCAACGATCAATTAAACTATTTAGAAATTCTAAAGTGTTTTGTTGAATTAAATATTGGTCTTCTTGAATAATTACATCAACTTTAGCATTTGATTCCAATACCATTTGCTCGCTACCTTCATGAATTTCTGCAAACAATTGAAAAGTATCACTTTCATGTTTAATGGGTTCTATTATTTCCTCAAAAGTATCTGTAGATTGTTCAAAATCTTTATCCATAAATTCTTCATTGGAAATATCACTTTGAGAATCCCTTTCAATTTGCTGTGATTCATTGTCTTCTTTATTATCGTTATATTCATTTTCTGTGCAGACAGATCCTACCCCAGTTAAAGGATTTACGAATTTGCCCATATTGGAGGAATTTGACTCATCTTTTGTATTCACTATCAATTCATCAGTTATGTCGATTGATATATCGTCGACACGTGGGATGTTTGCAATTACTTCAAAATAGTCCATTTCCTTGTCTAATTTATGTTGCTTTTCATCGACTGAGGGTTCTTCATCTGAACATATTTCATATTGGAAAAAATTCTTTGAATCTTCTATGATTGAAAAGTTTCTTAAATCTTCTTCCTCCTCTTGATCTTTTAAACTTTCCGATTTTTGTGGGAAATCTTCTGCCTCTGAAGAAGAACTTAGTGAATCTAGTTCTTCTAAAAAATCTGTTCTGTTGTTCTCGGTAAGATTTTTTAATGAAAACATAACGCGTAATTTGGATCAAAATACGTTTTAATATTGGTTTAAAAAAAATATTGGATATAAAAATAGGTATAAAAATTAAAAAAACAAAACTTTTAAATAATTCTTTATACTTCCATTGAAAGTTTAGTTTGAACTGAAAAATTTTGAAACTTTTAAATGCAGAAAAATAAAATTTCTTGTGAATGAAGTGTAAATGGGGTCACCAGGAGGAATAATATAATGTCCAATTATGAATTTCCTTCTTCCAAGTTATATTTCGGGAAATATAGATATCGAAAGTGTTCTCAAGATGTCCGAATTGGAAAGAATTTGCCTTTCAGTAGAAAAAAGATCATTCGTAATTACAGTATTACCGGATTTAAAAACAATCTACCGAAATTCCGGTTAACGCGTTTGCTTCAAAACAGTTGAGATCACTGTAAATTTGAATTAATTTAGAAAAAAATACTTTTTAAAAAGATATCGCTTCATTATTAGCGAAAAAAACAACTAATAAAATATTAAAACAATAACTTTTAGCTTTTACGTATTTAATAAATAACAACATTGACACAATGAAATCGATAAAACTATTCTATAAATCATAAATAATCATAAAAAATCATGATTATTTCTAGCTGATATTCTTTTCTCCAGTTTAACAATTTTTTTCTGAAGCGTTTCGTAAGTGATTCTTAAACTATTCACTATTTCATGCAATTCATTCAAACGTTTCTCAGTCTGATCATAATCGTACATTAGATTTGGTTTATCTAACAGACCAACTTGTATACTTAATTTATTCATTTCTTGACGTGTACCTTCATGTTTCAATTTCAGCTGATAAATATTTTTACGCAAAAATCTCATTTCATCAAGGTATCCATCGAAGTCAGCACGTTGTGTTTCAATGACATCCTTAAGGATGCTATGTTTTTCTTTAATATGTGCCAAGAGATGTAGAGATTTTCGCGAGCGTGTGTGTAATTTGTTCACGTCGATATTACGTTCTGAGAAGTTGGGGGAAATGGTTTATTTATTGAATGTTATTTTGATTACTATAAATTTTATACCTTCAATTTTTTTCTCCAAAGCTACATATTCGGTTTGAATTTGATCGTAGTCTTTTACGGTTAAACCATTACCTAAATCTTCAAGTTTAGCTAGTTTCTGTTTTGAAAATATACATTTTTTTATATAATTTATTCAAATTAATTATTAGTATTATTTGAATTTACCTGTAATAGTAGAGCATGGGTATGTTGTTTTTTAATCATACGAAAACGTACATCGCTAACTTCTTTACGACATTTGTACATTTTTCTTAATAGCATTTCTAAAACCTAAAACAAATTTGATTTTTTTTTTGGAATTGGTGATTTTAAGTAAAGAGTTGATCAATTGAAAGAGTCCAGTAAGAGTAAAGTTGGGCGGACCAAACTCAGCGCTGAGTTAAGCCCTGTTTATTAAAGCGAACTAATTTGCTCTTTAAATTCAACTGCTCATATAAACGTCATCAGAAAACAAACTGAGCTTTTGATACAAAAGAGCAAACTAATTAACCTAACATTGTGATTTCATACATTTTAAAGGATGATAACGAAAATGTTTTTGAATGTGTGGTAAGTGTTTACAAATTAACTTACACTATTCGACTGTGTACTGGACAATCTATATAAATATTTTCGGATCATATTTTCAAATATTTGCACTTCTTCTTCAATTTTCTTTTCACTTTCTTTCAATTCTTTTTCATGTAATGTTACTGCAACTTTTGATGAGTTCCGAACACAATTCTCTTTACCAAGCGATTCGTTTAAATGTTTTAATGCCTTTATGTAATTTTCTTTCTCCTGCAACAGATTCTTTACATTTCCCTGCACAATGGGACGATATAGATTTCTACGTTTAAAATATTCTACTGTTTTAAGATTAATTAATTGGGAAACATTAAGTTCAACACGATATTGATGAAATACATTTGAAATTTCCTGCATAAGTTTACGTTTATCTAAATTTCTTCTTAATGTCGTTTCAGGGCTAACGAATTCAACAATTTTTACTACTTTATAAATTAAATCGTCTAAAAAATCAAAAGTTTGCTGTTGCACAACTTTAGTTTTTTGTTGTTTCATTACCGATTCCCAGTCAATTACTTCTACGCTGTCTACAATTTTAAAGTTGTCCAAATCATGAAATCCACCAAAAAAATCTTCCGTCTGTTTCTCGGCTAAAGAAATGTGTGGCGTTTCTTCAAAATCGTCATCTTCAGGTACATAAATATCATCTAACTCAGATGTTTCGGATTCCGAAAGTGATTGTTCTTCTTGCATTGCTTCCCCGAAGTTATCATTTATAACATTTAAAGAAGAGTCCAAACGATTTTGTAGTTCCGAACCTGTTAGAGGATCCACAAAATGTCCTAAATCTCTAGTTTTATCTTGCAATAAAGATTCTTTTTCGAATATAACACTTGCTATGCTAATATCTTCTGATACATCTGCCAATTCTGGTAACTGTGTAAAATCTTCAAAGAAATTCGTTTCTGATACAAAAGACATTCTTTGTAAAGATTCCCGTTCTTTCACATGTTCTTCTTCATCGAGAGATTCATTTGAGGTATCATAAATAGTATCAAAAATATTAAACAGATTTTCTTCTTGTTCATCATCAAAATCAGCTATATAATCAGAAGATTCTGTTGTGGCACTTGAAGATGTCGAACTAGAGCTTTGACTATTTTTATTGGATACATTTTGAAGGACTAAAAGTTTATTCTTTTCAATTTGCTGTAGTTTTTTAGTCTGATATCTTTTGGTCATTTTGTTTTTGTTTTGAAAAAAAATATTAAGATAAAAAATAGATAAAAATGTGCTTTGTTTTGTAATGAATTACTATTTTTTTTAGAATTGAAATATTTTTGTTTTTTAAACTTCTCTCTCTGACAGACATTTGGAAATAGTTATATTACTCATCAATAGATGGCACATACACAGCTGAAATGGCAACATTGAACCACATGCATACACTTGAAATCTAGATAAATTTGCAACACTTCATTGTCAGATATTTAACTCGTGTTTACCTTAGAGGGGAGATCATTTTCTCTCTGGATGTAAATTTTTTTACTTTTGACCTTTCATCTATTTTGAATTTGAAATTTGAATTACGTTTATACTATGGGAAAATAACTATTGAGAAACATTATTTTGGATGTAGATATAACCGTGAAAATATATTCACTTCCTTACAGTTTTTTCGGTGGCGATTGAGATATTTTTCAAGGATATTTAACGTTTCAAACAAGGAGGTAAATTCATGCAACAGCGGTAAATTTGTTGTAATAACAACATAAGATACGGTTGTCCCACGGATTTAACACCTATTTTTTATCTAAGCGAGAAGATAGGGAAAATGAGAGATGCGTCTTAAGACAGGTATTTGGCAATAATTAACTTTTGAACTGTTGGACTTTCAAAAGTTATAATCAAATCTATTTTATTAGCATGTTTACAGTTAGATGTTACAGTTTCAGTGTACACAAGATCTAAAGTCATTAGGTATATGTATCATAATTTTTTTTTAACTATTTCCTATCGTTTCTAAGTCTTCTCTCAATATAGTTCTAAATTTTTACTAAGAATCACTACTACTGCTCTTATAATTTTCACTATAATCGATTGATCTTATTAAGAATTGATTATATTTGCTCCAAAATAAATCACTTTCCAATTTAGATTTGCGTTTCATATATTGACCGATTTTCCTCTTCGTACCAATTTCTTCAACACTAGATTCGGATGAATATGTTGGCAAATTATGTAATTGAATGCGTCGCAATTCCATAATATCTCTTTGTGTTTTACTCAGGTAATGTTTATTAGAATTCGATGAAGTTAGATTATGTTTTGATGATTCCGCATAAGATTCTTCAGACACATCAAATTGTAGGTTAACTAACGGAAAGCGTTTTATTTGCCTTGCATGTTGTCGGTTTTCTTTAAGTTGTTGATTATTGTATTGTTGCAATTGGTCTTTAATATATGGCTTTTTATATGTTGAGTCCATTATTATAGTTTTGTTTTTTTCTGGGAAAGTTGAGCCAAAATGTGTTTATTTATTTTTTTTTTTTAATTTTAAGTCATTGTGTACTGCAAGAAATTTTTAAATTAGTAATTAGTTTGATATTAAACTTATCTCGAACATATTTTTAGGCATTAATAATAAATTTCAAAACCTTTAAAAAAAAAAAAAAATTGTGGTACACTAAAATCTGATTCTATTTTTTATATTTCTATAATAAATAGTGGGAAATATTTTGTATGTCCACAATGTCTATAGTGCTTCCGAAAGCTTTTAATATTATTATGTTAACTGAAGGAGTTTTAAAACATAATTTTGTTATTTGTGGTATGCAGGTTCTTTTTTCAAATGCAAATTTCAAATATTCAAATGGAATTTTACCACAATACTTGAATATTTTTTTTTTGTTCATGAAATTCTTCATTAAAATGAGTACAGAAGAATGCACACAGATTTAAAAACGTAAATAAATAATAAATAAAATAAATAAATTCTAAATATATTGAATATTTCAATAATTTTATTCAATTTTTTTTCTTCATCTCACTGCAATTACTGTAACATTTCATTTCTCTAATTTTTAAACTCTTCAGTTATAGCAATAGGGTATAATAACTTTGTCATTCCATTTGTAATTTCTACATTATTCTAAAGCGTGGGTAAAAAAAATCGAATTATGTCCGTCGGTTTGTATGTCGTTTAAGATGACCTTGACATTAAGTTCTCATCCCATATTTGGAAGTCGTTTTTTTCTTTGTTTTGGATTTGCAAAGTTATTGATTTTTATAAGTGAAGGGTATATAAGATTCGGCATAGTCGAACATAGAGTTCTAACTAGTTCTTTATGGTTATTTATATATTTTTATTCGTTTATTTTGATCGATTTACCAAAAATCTTGTAAAAACAATTGAGCTTTATTTTTAAGACAAATTGTTTTTGTTACATTACATTATTTTACACATAAGTATTCAGTTTGCATATTATTTTATTGGTTTTGTTTATTTATCATTTACCTTATTCTGTATGATTTATTATGCCAAATTTATTGCTGTACAAATTATGTCTAGTCGTTTTCAATAAAAAAAAATATAGAATAAATAATATAGAAATATCGTTTGTGAATTTTTAATATCCTGAGAGTTTAAATTAGGAATTAAGGGTTTTGCATTCAAGCTTAGCAAGTCAATATTTTAAAACGATTTGTAACAAGGGATTTAAAGGTAATAATTTTTACAGTGTACATTACGTTTATTTAGTTTAAAAGCATGGCATATTTTAAGGATGAATTGTAATAATGTGTACAGTGTGAGTTGTTTAGAAAATGTTTATATAGATAGCGGTAAATTTTTTGGTTTTATTGTTGAATACGGACAATTTTCTTTACAAATTTAAAAACAATCTACTAAAAACATTGTAGTTGGTGTTAGTTAGTAGAATACTTCAATAGTATTACATTGACGTAGGGTCTAACTGATTCATTAACTCAAAGCCCTAAAGAATGAAGGTGAAATACGCATTGGTTTCTTGACAAGAGATTCAAATGTTTTGGTGTGTTAAAAGGATGAAAAATTCTAAACTTATATCTCTTAAACTAAAATCTAAAATAAAATTTTGTACTCTCCTGCCCTCGGACAAATAAATACAAGTGTTTGGTACTTTTTGTAATTATGATTTTCTGTATAAGTTCCTTTTTCTTGTTCAAACAACAAGAAGATAAATTTAAAAGTTAAAATCGGCTTGGACACCGCAAACTTTTTCGGTCACGTCCCTTAAAAGAAATACCTGAGAAATCGTGAACTTACTCTTGTATGAAAGAAATTGTTAAAAATGATTATAATGGCACATGTGTCTTCGTTATCTAAGTCTATATAGGACGGATATATCGTCCGAAATCATATTCGACGAATTAGGAAAACAGTTTTTCTATGATGAATAGAACACTCATACTTGTGTCTGTGTTAGTTATTAAACAGTTGGGATTTTTCCGCACTTTTCTAAAATTTCTTTAAGAAAATTTTTTGAAACATGAAAATGTATTTTTCAAATAATAAATAAATAAATAAAAGTATGACTTTTTTATGTAGAATACGAATTCACTTCCTGATTATTGAAATTTAAAAAATATATATTTCCAATATAAATACTTCCTTAAAACTTTAACACCACTAAGGTACGGCTTATGTATATTCAATCGACCTAATATTTTTTACATTTTATTTCTTTCATTCATTAATAATTTGTCTTCTACAATAAAATGTTAACATATGGCAAATTTACCAATCGCTCACATAAATCTGTAATCAGTTAAAAATCTTTTCAAATACGTTTTTTTTAACACAAAAAAAGTAATTAAAAATTCATTACAACTAAATTAAAGATATTTACGATTAACATTCGTACCCATAAATTCGTTTGTCCAAAAATGCTCATTATGCAAACTATCCACAAAAAAAAAAAACGTTTTCAATTTTGCTGTTGCAACGTGAGTGTAGTTTGCACCCTCATAAATCATGTTTTAGACATAAACAAAAACAACGTATTGCAAATTTTTAAATCGGATAAGTTACAAAAAGTTAAAATTAAAATATGTGCTTTAAGTACTTTAATTTTTGATACGCTATTGGTGTAGTGAACCGAAAGAAGTATATTGGATAAGTTTTTATTATTTACCGAAATTTTATATAATATTCGAAGTAGGAAATAAAATGCAAAGACAATTGGAAATTTCATAAAGTTTGCTGATAATCTTGATAGAAGAAAAGTTGTCAAATTTTCGCATTATTGCGTTAGTCATTGGCAAAAACTTTAGCTAGTAATTTTACAAGCTACATAGCTAGTTATTATAACATAGACGTGTCCTTTTTGCAACTACACAGTGATGACAATATACCTAATTCTAAAATGAACTCCGTGGCATGAACATGTCCAAGGACATAGTAAGTTGTCATTTGTACATGAACTGTTTATTGTCACCTTTCTGTTTATTATTCTAAAGTTGAGTCATTTGTTTTCTTGTTTTCTTAATTTTTTGGAATTTTCCTTAATAATAGAAAAATTGTTTTCATAATAATTCTATTATAGCAAAATTTTCTATTAAAATTTATTAATAATATTAATCGTAGTCATTTTATAATAATAAATATATTTCTATAAAATAAATTATATTTCTTATCATTCCAAATACTTAATTTAAATGAAATTACACTATAAAATGTCAATGTTTTTCATTGTGACTACAATTGCACAAAACTTTGGTGTTATCTTACAGGATCTACTTTTATGACTAATTTCCTTTTTTAAGATACTATATAGTTTTTTTGATGATATGTGATTGAGCTTTATTTTTGTTTCACTTTCTAAAATATCTCTTCTAGTTCAGTCTTGGTTCAGTTTTATTTTAGTTCTAGTTAAGTTTTTTATAAGTTCTAGTTCAGTCCTTGTTCAGTTCTACTTCAATTCTAATTAAGTTCTAGATCAGTTGTAGTTCAGTTTAAATTAAGTTCTGCTTCAGTTCTAGTTTAGTTCTAGTTCAG
>JACGTJ010006424.1:5354-24459 GCA_014858695.1 Chrysomya rufifacies | reverse complement strand
GAAATCTCGTAATACAATATTGAAATGCATTTGAATAACAGTACCAAAAAGGGAATAAAAAAGTACCACATGTACAAACAAATACCAATAACGCAAGAAAAGATAAAAACGTAAATAAACCTAAGAAATTTTTATATTAAATCTTTTTATATTCATTAGGTTTGGATACTGATTTCCACAATCAAAATGTGGTATTTCCCACCACTGTGGTATGTCCCGAAATAGCTTTTGATCATGATAAAGCTTATGCGGTAGCTTACAAAAGTTTAGCGTAAGTTAATTTTTTTTCACGAAAACAGAACTTTACAAATATTATTTGCTTTTTTTATTTTGCAGAAATTATGATGATGCTTCTGCTAGTTATATGGTACCATTTTTGGAACTTTTACCCACTCTCTCGTTTGAAACATTAAATGAGGCTTCTTTGATTGCCAGTTCTGTTGAAATGAAAAATATCAATGAAAAAACCTTACGACATTGGGCTTATATGGTGGGAAAGCAAAAAAAAATACAACTTTTAATATTTTGTTAAGAAATTTATCGTAATAGGTTTTGGTAAAATGTGAAGACGTCCTAATCGAGTGTAAATATCGTGATGAACCTATAAAATGTTGCACACATTTTGAACCAGTCTATACGGAACATGGTTTTTGTTTTGCTTTTAATAGTCGTTTTAAATCTTTGGAAAATGCAGAGTAAGTAATGTGATATTTGAAAACAATAAAATTTTTTATGGTTATTTTAAATTTAGTCAAAAATCTACATCTCCTCATGATTTATATGAAACGGATAAAAAATGGGCTTTATTTTTTGTACCCAATAGCACAGTAAAGGTAATTTTAATTTGCAATGATGATATTTGAATGAGTTAACATTTTTATTACCAATATTTGTTGCAGATTTTTATATTTTCAAATGAAGAGTATTTTGGTCAAGATTTTAATCCTCAAATCGAATGGTCCGAGAATCAAGTGGTCGAAGTACGTATTTCTAAAAAGAATACTTACACCACAGATGATGCTAGACAATTGTCAATCGGGTAAGTGCAAATGAAGCAAAAGTTTTAAAAAGAGAAAACTTTTTTTTTTTTTTTGAAAATTTCCATTTCAGCCAACGTAAATGCATTTTTCATGATGAAATCAAATTGAAATACTTTCCCGAAGAATATACTTTTTCTTCGTGTATGAAGGAATGTCGCATGAAAAAAGCTATACAACTCTGTAAATGTAATCCACCATTTTACAAACCGATACGTAAGTTCAGGCTTTAGAAGTAATGAAATTTCATAAAATCATTAAATCTTTATACTCGTAGCTAATGTACCCATGTGTGGGGTAGCTGATTTGGATTGTTTAAATTTATATAAAAATAATATAACCAATATAAAAGATTGTTTGCAATGTGAATTAAGTTGCTCGAAAACTGTATTCAATATTGAGAAATTAATTAAAAAGTATGTAAGCCCATTATACAATCTGATTCCTTTAAACAAATTTGCTGAAATCTACATTATATAAATATAAAACTTCCTTCATTCTAGCACTGATCGTCCAGATGATCCTGGCGTTTTAGTAGAATTTCTTACCTGGCCTATTATACGTTACAAACGTGAAGTTTTATTCGGTTGGGTCGATTTGTTGGTGTCATTTGGTGGTATAGCTAGTTTATTTCTAGGTTTTTCTCTACTATCTGGTGTAGAGATTATATATTATTTCACATTAAGAGCCTGTTGTATGGTATACAAAAATCGGGTTAGTATCATAAAATCGTTTCTATTATTGAAATATAAAATCTTAAATATTTCACAACATCTTAGCAAGAATTGTATGAAATTGAGGAACGTATTAAAAACGAACCACCGCCACCCATAAATATGACTCTAAAGATACAATCGTATAAACTACCGAAACCGTTAGTAATAGAGGAAAAGACTCCAGTTGATAGTTATACCAATAATGTGATTACAAATCGTTATGGTGATGATCCGCCAGTTTATAGTGAATTAGGTGGCCGGAGACGTAAGGCAGAAAAGGTAAAAGAAGAATTTTAAATGTTTGTTTATAATTTAAAATTATTATTATTTTTTTTTTTAATCTTCTTGCAGGATTATACAAATTATTCAAAATCATTGTATAAAACCCCAAAAGTTTTACCCAGCTATACAGATAGTGTAAATCCAAAATGGCAATATGGTCAATATTTGCCATAAATGTTGAAAATATTTAATAACGTATATTAGCACTTTAATGATCAGTCACACAGTTCACAAGATTTTATTAAATAACGCAATAATTACAATAAACCACTGAATTCATTTGTTCGTTAATTTAATTATTTGAAAAAGTATTTGTAACGGTTATTACTTTTATAATACTAACAGATTTTTCCAGATTTATTTGAATAAATGTTCATTCAGAGGACATATTTTTAATATGGGTTACAATTTTATTTTGTTCTGGCAACACTGGTCAATGATACAATACTTAACAGAATAAATTGCAATTAAGATAAAAAATATTTGTTTATTAATGAAAGGATCATTTTTTATAACTTTATATAAAATACTTTAATTCATATATTGTTCAATATTGAAACATTTTTCCGTAAAACTTTCCGTAATTTTGTATTGTATCTATATTACAGATTTAAATAGCTTGGTGCGACACCTAGTGAATTGTAGTAAATTTTGATGATAAATGTTATAATCAATTTAGCAAAGATATAAACCTCACAGGCCACAACACATTGTGAGTTGATTTTGAAATATTCAAGACACAAATTGTGTCAACACTAAAACATTTACCACAGACATATCACGCAAAATCTGTACTAAATTGTTTGGAATAACAGAATCAGTGCTGCCAGATAGGGGAATACGTCTCCAAATCGTTGTTTCTACACTATATTTGGAACATTATTTCATATGGAGGGTTTGGGGTTTTCTGAAAATTAAGTCTGAAAAAAATCAATAATAAAAATCTATGTAGTTTTGATTATATATACATCTTCTTTGTTAAAATTATATTTTTTAAAATCAAAATAAGAATTGATTTTATCTTTTTAACATTAGGTTAAATGAGATAAACAGAGTATTTGCAGTGTATATCTATGGAGCAACTAACAAGTCGTAACATGTTGGGGAATTAATTTATTTTAATTTTAACTTTTCTTGTATTAAACATTGCCTTGCTAGTACGTCTTTATTTAATATAGTAACCAACCAGAAGAAAGCTAATTATTTTCCTCACATTTTTAATTTTAATCCTTAAATTCTCATTAACGCGGATTTTGTTGAAAATGTGATTTATTATATTCGAATAGGAGATTTTTTGTTCTAAAAAATGCAGTTTATTTAATTTTATTTTTCAACTTTAATTGCATATAAATCGAAAAACTTATAAATGTAATTGTTTTGATATATTTTAAACTAGATTTTAGGAATTTAATTCAGTACTAAATTTAATTAAACAAGAAATCTATAAAATACGGACTATAATAGAAATTATATGAAATATTTTACATAATAAAAATATAGTGTTAAAAATAAAAAAAAGTATATATTAGACCCAATATTTTTGCGAAATCAGAATATTTAACTTATTTGTTCGTTTTGCAAAATTATTGATATGAAATCGAAAGTTTGATTCATAGATCGAAATTAATATACACAGTAGATGATATGTAAAACTAATCAAAAATTCTAAAAAGTGTTCAATCTCGCAATTTTTATTTTTGTTATTTTATCATAATTTGTAAAATAATTTCACCTTTAAAAGGTGCTTTATTTTATTTTTTAAATATTTGTTTTAGACCATGTGTTAATATGTTCTTACAAAAATCACGCTTTATTTATTTAATTAACCAGGCAAACAACTAAATTCCTACCTAAAATATTTAAACAACTGTATAGCGTTATCATAAAAAGATTAATAATATTTTTCCTAAGAAAATTGACCCCTAATATTAGTTTAATTTAAAAAGAATTGTAAAATCAACTAATAAGTAAGTAACCGATTGTGTTTTAAATGAAAATACAACTCTGTTTTAGTTAAAACAGGTAGACAAAGTAAACACAGCAAAGCGCGTCAAATGTCAAAATAGAAAAATAAATTTAAATTACTAACGGCAGTTGCTTGTTCTACATCAAAACGAAAAGTTTACGGAAAATTTTCCATTAGAATTAAAAATTAATAGAAAATTGTTAAATAATTATAACTTTCTTTAAAATAATTTTGAAAAAAAACGTTTGTTATAAAAAATCGTGTAGAGCAAAGGAATAAAAAGTGTTATGAACAACAAAAGTAAATTCTATAAATAGAAATTGCATATAATTTTTCTCTTACGCCATTGGATTGGAAATAAATATTTTATGGTGGAAATCTGAAAAGGCGCGCAGTAAAAGTAACAAACAAATGTAAATAACAAATTTAATTAAAAAATTTGGTTGCATTTTAAATGGAAAATGTTTATTATTTTGGCCATTCACACATAGACAAGCCAAACGAATTCTATTGAAAAGTAAACAATCAAAATTGTTCACATTTCATACAAAAAGTAGGGAAATCAATTTCAATACATTTTTGTGTGGAAAAAGAAGTTAAGGAATTTTGTTGTTTGTTCTTGAATACAAGAAAGATCAAGTTAAAACAACAACAATATTAAAATGGATATGCGCAGCTGGAAAAAAGTACTGTTGCAATGGGTAAGTGAAAAAATATAAAATTTTATATTAGAATGCATGGTTTTCACAGAAAAATTAACGTTTTCATTCTTAAATTATGAAAAATGGAGAAGATATACATATGTATATATCAAGAAGTTTAATATGAACAGTTTTTAAAGAATTTTTTGAATGATAAGTTATTAAACAATAAATCATTTTACAGATCACAGAATGTGGTTTTATGGAACGTAATTATTTCAATATTGAACAAACCGATATTGATGTATTCTATCAAAATTTTAGTCTACAACATCAAAAAACAGCCACGGAAACCTATAAACGTTTGGGTGATTTTCTTAAAGGTAATTGTAAATTAAAACTATTTTGCTCCTCAAAAAACTAATTTTAATTATCTCGTTTTCTTGCCAAAACAGAATTTTATCCCAGTTTTGAGTTTAACTTTGATGATGAAAATTGTTTAAGTTCAGCCGATTACATTTATGTTTACTCTCTGCTTTTACATTTCTGTTGTGTCAAACAACCTGAGACTGTGTTTCATGAGATTTGTCAACGTTTACCAGATTATGCACAACAATGTATAGCAGCATTTTTTAAAGAACTTCTTGATGCTGAACCTATAACCAAGGAAACATTGCGTCATGCCATTGCTGAAGTGGCAAATTCGCATTGTTCACCACCCAGATTAAATGATTCATTTTCGAGTAGTATAACTAGTATAAGTGTTGGTGGCTTGAGTTCTGCTTCATTTTCTCGTTGTGAATCACCATTGAAAACACCAAAACGCTGCGCCGGACCGCAACGCGTTTCACCTTCAACCCCCAAATCATACTTGCTCGAAGAGCGCACAAGAGAATTGTATAATTTAAGGGTGAGTTTTGTCTATCTTTTCTTTTAATTTTCTTTGAAAAACTATTAAAAAAATCTTGTTTTTATAATATTTTGTTGTTGTTTACTTTGTAAAAATATCTGTGTTGTATATTTTCCTTGACATTTTTTGAAACACATTTTCAGGCCCAACTTGAAACGGAACGTTATGAGAAAGGTCTGTTAGAAGTACAAATTAAACAAAATGAGGATAAAATCCAAAAATTAAGTAAGTATTTTAAATGACAAAATACACTGGAAATATATACGACATTTTAATTTTAGATCATGATCATAAAAGATTACTTCAGCAAATTCAAGATTTAAAAAATGACATTCTGGTGAACACCGCTAATGATGGTTCCAATAATCGTGATGGCGAAGAAAATCAGGTAAGTTCATTTTTTTATGGCATCATAATAAATTTTTGGTAGTTTATGAGTAATTATCCACATACAATATAAGAACAAATTAAAATTAAGCCTTTAAGCCAAAAATTCCAAAATTAAAGATTGGCGAAATACATTTCTTATTTATGAATATTTACAAAAAAAAAAAGATTTTTAAATTTCATTGTTAAAATAAAGCGGAATATGAGTTTGATCGTTATCCTATGTTCCAATCCCTTAGGTGGTATGTGAGGAGTCTTTCTTTTGTAGGCCCATAGGTTTTTTCGAACTTCGAGTCTGTAATAAAACAATTTTCGAAAAATTTCTATGAAAATACAATTTTTCGAAAAATTTCTCTGAAATAAATTTTTTTTTTATTTTTTAAGATTTTAATAAAAATTTCAATGCTTCGAAATGTTAAAATTTTTCTAAAATTAGCTTTGAAAATAAACATTTTATGAAAATAGGAAACTTCGAACATTTACTACGAAAATAGAAAACTTCACACATTTTCTATGAAAATAGAAAATTTCGAAAATTGTATATAAAAATAGAAAATTTCGAAAATTGTATATAAAAATAGAAAATTTCGAAAATTTTATATGAAAATTGAAAATTTCGAAATAAAAAAAAAATTTAAAATAATTTCTACCAAATAACGATTTTTCAAAAAATGACTGTAGAATTTCTTATTTTCAAAAATTTACGTTCAATTTTAGGTTCAAAAACGTCTTCTTAAAGAATTGTCGCAAAAGGAGCAAGAGATAATAAGATTATCCGACAATGTAAGAACTCAGAGGGAAGAAAAGGCGTTAATGGAGGAGAAGCGTAATTACGCTGAAAAACAAATAATTTTGTGCATGAATCGTATTAAGGAATTAGAATTTAAAGTTGATGAACTCTCGGATGAATTGGAGGTAAGATATATCAGAAAATCAACTTCTAGAGAAGACAATTAACGAATAACAATTTTCTTTACAGAAAAAGAATGGACAAATTAAATATCTTACCGATAGCAAATTGGAATTGGAACAATTCATATCGGAGACACGATCTTCCTGTTCATCTGGTCTAAATCCTGATTTAAATGCCTCTGTTGATTGTTTGGATTCATCTTTCCTGCGTAATGCCAATAACACCAATGGTACAAATAGTCTTAGTAGTCCTGAAAATCTAGGAGCTTCTGTCGTCGATGTGCAATTAAGAGAAAAAGAACATGAAAACCAATTGCTAAAAGAAGAATTGCAAAGTGTTAAACGTGAACATAAACGTTTAGCTAAACATTTGACAAAATTAACACACGAATTTGATTTACCCATAGATACTTCTTCACCAGGCAGCTCTGAAGACTCTGAGGTGGAAAATGAAGTGGTCGAATCGGGAGAAGAGATTTCCGGCGATGAACAAATAACTTGTGAAGAACAATTTAATATTTTCAATAGATGTGTGGATAAAATTGATAAATATTATAAGTCGGAAAAGAATAAAATCAAACAAATGGAACAGCAAACAAGCACACTACAACAAGAAAATAAGGAATTGACTATAAAATTAAAAGAGTTAACAATAGAAATTGGAGAACTTCAAGAAAATCTTAAGACTAAGGAAAAATTGCAACAAGAAATAGAAAAATCGAAAAGTGATTTGCAATTACAACTGGAAAAAACTCAAATTGATTTAGAAAAGTCAGAAAATTTAAAAGTTAAATTGTATAATGATATACAATCTTTAGAAAATGATAAACAAACTTTAAATGAAAATATATTAGAATTAAAAACACAATTGGAATTACAACAACAAGAATGTAAGGATTTATTGACCATGAATTCGAAACTTAATGAAAGCGAACAAAGTTTAGAAGCAAAATTGCTGGAGATGGAAAAAGAATTCTCTTCAAAAACTTTGCAATGGCAAGAGGAACTTCAGCAATTGAGTGATACCATGGCCAAACAAATTGAAGATATTGAAATGTATAAACAAACAGAACAAACTATAAAATATAATTACGAACAAATGTTGGTAAAAAATGAAGAATTAAAAAAGAAAGCCCGTCAAACTGATAACCATTTCAGTGATATGAAACAGGAATTAAAAGAAAAGGAAACACAATTAATGCTATTGGGCCAAGAGATAACAGAATTTAAAGCAAAAAATGAGAAATTAGAACAAAATATCAATAACTTAATAGAACAACACAAGCAAGAGTTACAAACAAACTGCTCAGCTCAAACAGAATTGGATGAACAGATGAAAAAGTTGAAAGAACAATTAAGCAAAACCAAATTGTTAATGGAATCTAAGCAGCATGAGTGTGAATTGAAACAATTTAAATTAGAAGAATTGCAAACTAAAATGTTTAATTTGCTTAAAATTATAAATGATGAAAATGTTTCAGAAACTGAAGATATCGAAACATATATAAATAATTTAGAAATTCATATTAAAGATGTTTTGCAAAACAGTAATGTGTTGCAGAGTAAAGTGCTTCATTTGCAGGAAACTCACAAAGATGCTAACAACAATATACAAGAACTTAAGCAAGATGTACAAGAAAAAACACAAAAGCTTGAAAAATTACAACAAGAACTTTCGAGTTTAAAGGAAATCAATTTGGAAAATGAAAAGAAAGTTGAACAATTGCATAGTGAAAAAGAAGTTACTACTCAAGAGATTAAAAACGTTATGGAACAGAAAAACCAAGAGCTAGAAGAACGTTTAAGAGAAGTAGCATCAGAATATGAAGCTTCTTTGGAACGTATATCAGTTGAATTAAAATTGGAAAAGGAACATCATAACAATAAAGAAATGGAATTAATTTTAATCATAGCCGAACACAATGAAGCCAAAAAGAAATTAACAGAATGTGAACAATCCATACTGAAATTACAAACTGAAAATGAACATCTTCAACAAACCTGCAAACGTATGCAAGAACTTGAAACACAAGTTGTAGAATGTAACCAGGAAAATGAAAAATTACGTCAAGAAATAGAAACCTTTAAACAACAGGTAACACAAAATGCCCTAAGACTCTTAGAGGCTGATAAAGCATTGACAGAATTTATGGAATTAACAAAAGAACAGGATACAACTAAAACAGAAGTAGAATCTTTGCAAAATAAACTACAAGAAAAAGAAGAAAAACTTTTAGAATTAGAGGAAAACTTAAAGCAAATGTTAAAATATGAAGAACAACTTGAAGTTTTAAAACAACAGTTGGAAGAACAAAATGATTTAGTAGTAACTGTAAAGGAACAAGTGGAAAAACTTAGCAAAGATAAAGAACGTCTTAATCGGGAAATCGAGGAAAAGTCACAACAAATACTGAAAGAGCAACAAGATAAATTGGTATTGTTGGCTTCATTAGAAAAGTCCACAGATCAATTGAAATTGGCTGGTGACGAAAGGCTACAAGAAACTAAGAACTTAGAAAGAAAATTGCAAGAACTCAAAGAAGAATTTGAAGCTTTGACATTGCAAAATACCAAGCTCCAAGGTGATTTAGTAGAAAGAGAAGCTGAATTGCGTCTGGCCCAGGAAGAACAACAGCAAGAGAAAGATGACTTCCAACAAAAGCTTGCACAACAACAAAAGTTATTAACTGAAAAATCTGAAGATTTAGAGCTACTCGATATGTTATTAATGGAAGTGATAGCCATAATGGAAAATAATTTCAATTTGAGCCAAGAGCTTCTGAACAAAGATGTTCATAACATTTTCAATTACCAAGAATGTGAGAGTGAAAAAAATATACAAAAATTAAAAAAACAATTAAATTTAATCTTAGCTAAACAACAAAATTTCAACACAGAACTTAAAGAGTTGAATGCGCAAAAAGAAGATGCCTTGGCCACTGTTAATACTCTCCGCGTTAGTAATAATGATTTGTTAACAAAGCTACAGCAACAAGATAAAGCTCTTAATGAACTTAAGGAACAACTGGACAATGAAGAAATGATAATGGAGAAACGTGTATTCCATGAAGTCAAACGTTTAGAAGCAGATCTTTTAAATCTCGAAAATGTTAATGAACGATTGGCCAACGAAAATGTTAAAATTCAGGTTACGCTGGGTAATGTTGAAGAAGAATATAAGGATTCTAAACAAAAAATTGAAAATCTTGAAGAAGAAACTTTAAAATTAAAGGAAGAAGTTCTAACAAAATCTCTTCTAGTGGAAAAACTACAACAAGAGGAGAAAAGGTTACAGCAAACTCTTAAAGAAAAGCAACAACAATCTGATAAGTTATTGGAGAAATCTAAACACTTGGAATTGCAACTTAAGGAGAAAACCACTAAATTACATAATTTAGAAAAAGAACATCAAGAAACGAAAGAAAAAGCTAATAAAAATCAACAAAAACTTTCACATTACCAACAGTCACAACAAAATCAACAACAGGATCTAAAAAAATTGCAAGAAAAGTTAAAAACTTTACAAAGTTCTTACGAATCTTTGGAACTGGAAGTTGATAATAAAAATAAAGAACTTCTGACCGAGAAAAATAAAAATAATGAACTTTTGCAACAACAAAAAGATGTAGAGCAACAACTTCAAATTACATCGAAAAAATTAGATGAAATGTTAACCAACAAACTTAATGCTGAAACAAAATGTGAACAATTACAATCAGAAGCTGAGCAATTGAAACGTGATTTAGAATTTCTAAAATCCCAACAACAAACTCATCAAGATGAAACTTGTCGTTTGAATCAAGAAATTGAATCTCTCAAAATAGACAAACAACATCTAAGAGATGAGGTACATGAAAATAAACAAAGTCTGCAAAGAGCAAATGATAATGTTACCCAATTAATACAACAAATTTCCTCTATACGTTTGGAAAAAGAAGCCGCATTGGAAGAAAGTATTTTACTGCGTAAACAATTAGTGGAAACGGGTAAAAATCAAAGCACTTCCGAAACGAAAATGAAATCTATTATTGAAAAATCTCAGGATTTCGAGAGAAAACTGTTAACAGCTGAAAATGAGCTGAAGTCTTTAAAGGTTCATTTGGAAAAAAGTGAAAATAGCAGTGAAAAATTACAAGCTGAAAATAAAAAACTAAGAGATAATCAAGAAATCTCTACCAAACGTATTGAAAAATTGGCTTTAAAACTGGGAGACTCCCAAGCTAGAAGTGCTAAACTTGAAAGAGATAATGAAAAACTAACAAGAACTTTAGAAGCACATTCCGCCACTGTAGAAGCTTTACAAAAAGAAAAAGACTTACTGCAAACAGAAGCTAAATCTCTAAAAGAACGTTTATCACGGGCCGAAAGAGGTTATGAACAATTGGCTGCCAAAGTACAAAATCTGGAACATCTTAATTCAAGCCTACAACAACTCAAACAAAAACTAGAAGCTTCTGAAATTGATGGTAAAACTAGGGTAAACAAATTGGAAAAACTGCGTGAAGCTAATGAAGAGAAAATACGCAAACTTACACACTCCCTTACCAATGCCGAAAATGCAAATGTCAAACTAAATTTGGAGATAGGTGCTCTTAATTCCCAACTGCAAGAAATTAAAGCTGAACATAATCAAGAACAAGCTGAACAAATAGAAGAATTAAACCATAAACTAGCTGAGTCTCAAGAACTTAACCAGAAATATGAAGAACTTAATGAAAAATTAAAAATAGAAGTTAATAACCTTAAAGAAGAAAATTCTTCTCTCAATGATCAACTTTCTAAAGCATCTCTATCACTTAAGATAACCTCACAAAAATGTGAAAGATTTGCTTCAGAAATGGAACAAATTCGTGCAGATATGCTGATAATGAGACAAGAAAAATCACAAATTGAATTGCAGCACGAAACTTCCATACAAAAACTTAATCAATTCGAATCACAAAATACTAAATTGGTTTATGAACGCAAAAATCTGGTTAAATCTTTAGAGCAGAAAATTTCGCATTTAGAAGAAGAATTAGCTGGAAAATCTAAAGAAGTAATTGACCTTCAAAAAGAAATTCAAGTACTTAAAGAAAATTCCGAATCTCACGCATCAATGTTACACCAGAATACTGCTGCCAATTTGTCAGAATTGGAAGATTTACGCACAAAACTTTCGCTGGCCGAAGAGATACGTGAAAAAGAACAACAAATTGTTGCACAATTACGTTTGGATAATCAAATTTTGCATACTAAATACCAGGAATCAAAACAACGTGCCTTAGATGCCTCCAAAATGAGTGAGGAACGTATTAAAGAGAATCGTTTGGAACTAGAAGGAAAATTAGAGAAGATGAAAAATAAAATGGTAAGTTTTTTTATTGATTTTATTTTATTAGTTTATGTTTAATTGTGTTTTTTAATTTAAATACTTTGTCGTTTGAAATGGGTACAACAAATTCATTTACATTTAATTTGTTTGGGGCATCACACTGTAGATTTTTGTTAAAAAATCATTATTTGGTAGTTTTTTAATTTATTTTGTGTTTTTTGTTTTATTATTATATAAAGTTAGAAGAAAGCATGTTGTATTTTGGTGTTCTTTTTTTATGTGAAAATTGTTTTTAAAACCAATTTATTCAAACAAAATCAACTTAATAAGAATTATGTGTATACACAAGTCCGTTTCTTAAATTATGGGTATTTTATTTAGACCTTTCTTTATTTAGATTTATAAAAAATTATGTGATAAAATGTAAATATTTTTAATAATTTTCATTACATCCTCGGCAAAAATACGTTGTGCCAATACAATTTTAATTTGAGAAAACGGAATTGTTAGAAAAAACTTTAATCATTTTTGGAGTCATTAAGAAGTTGCATCAGTGATAACTTCGGCTTCTCAGAACAGAATTAGAACATAATTAGAACAGAACTAGAACAGAANNGAACTAGAACTGAACTTGAACACAACTAGAACAGAACTAGAACTAAACTAAAATTAATTGTACTTGTGCAAACCCTTGGAAAAAGGGGCAAACAGTAGTCTTATATCTCTTAAACTAAAAAGGTGTAGTTTGTAATTACGCATTAATTAACTTTGTATCAAATAAAAATATAAATTAGATTCATATAGCTTTCCGTACACAGGAAAAAAGCTAATTCTGTATCTTTTAAAATTTTGAAAGGAGAGAAAAAAAGGTGATAAGTTCAATTTGTTCGTAATAGGGTGAGAACATAAAATAGTACCTGACATGTAAAAGAGTACCAAAAATCTAAATAACACAATAAGAGTAAAAAATACCAAATTTCAAGCCCGATAACGAAATATCGGATGATCTACTACATTGCTTTTGATACTGATAATAAAACATTTACACACTTTTTTCCTTAACATCAACACATTAAAACATTACAGTTTCATACAACATATCACAGGATAATATACACCTTTAAGTCATTCTTTAAGTTTTAATTTCTAACGTAAAAAACAGCATGCTTTTAAATATAAAAAAATACATATATTTTTTCTTTTTTCTTTTCATTTACATTCAAAAAATATATAAAGTATGAAACTACAAGAACTATTGGAACAGATAAACATTGGAAAAAACGTTTACAAACATGTTTTAGATATTTCTTTGTTATTCTACTTACACAATTTTTATTTATATTAATTCTAAATTATTTTTTAAATAAAAACGATTTAGAATTGGTATTCAAAAGCAGTAAACCAGCAGTGTTTTGAAATAAATTCGCACTCATCCAAAAGATAACAAATCAAATTAAATTTATACAAATTTAAAATAAATAACTAGTTTTGTAAATAATCAAGATGCATGCTTATTATGTATGTTGTAAATTATGTGATGTTATTAATTATATGTTGATCATTTTTATTGTAAAGAAAATTTAATAAATAAATTTAAAAACTGAATTGGAAATCTTTATAAAATTGAACATTTTTATTGTTTTATTTAACAAGTTAATAACAGTTGTGATGTCCTTTATATTATTACAAATATTCAAATGATTGTTTGTAAACCAAAACTATTGAAAAGAAAAACTATTTATTAAAAACACACATACTACACTTGATCCTTTTATATATTTTTATTTGTTGTATATATATATTTTTTTTCTTAATTTTATTCTGACCCTATTTCATAAACATTTTTTTACAAAACCTGCCTGGCTTGTTGCTACTAAATATGTCCACTTCTTTTTGATACACAATGTCTAAAAAATAAACTAAAACACGAAATAAAAAATAGAAAACTCTCTATACCGAAGAAATAACTAAAATGAAAACCAAACAGGAACGGGAAATGGCCGTTGTTAAATCGGAAATGGAAGTGCTTAAAGCTCAGGTAAGTTTTTTTTTTCTAAAATTTATTCAAACATTCAAAATTTCTTTTATAAATTGTTGCTTCAATTATTATTCTTTTTTCAATTATTTTATTTTTTGTCAGAATGCAAAATATGAAGAACATACTCGTAAGCTATCCAATCAAATTGTACGCTTAAACGATAATATTCTTCAACATCAAAAAGAAAACACAATATTATCGACAAAATTGAAGCATATTATGGAACAATTGCAAGATAGTGAACGTAGTAAACGTCCCAGTTCTATACATGTTTCAACTATATCATCCTCAACAGCTCCTGTAGCTGGTCCCAATATTGGTACAAATTTGGCTATGGAAGATGAAGAGGGAGAAGTGTTTAATAATACATATTTGACGGATTTGAAAAATGGTCGAATGTCGGAGTTAATGAGTAGAGATGTTTGGTAAGTTTTAAAAGAATTATTTATTTTGATTTGTTTTTGTATAAAACAACTATCGGTTTTTTTTTAGAAAATTTTCGAATATTATAATTTAATTATAAAAAATCATCGAAAATGTTAATTATTGTAAAAAATGTCATAAATTCAAGTGTTCATACAAAATATAGTAGAAAATTTTAACAATTTGAATAAAAAAATTAAGGAATATTTCAATAATTGTAGAAAATTTGTAATTTTATAGAAACATTTCGAATATCGTAGAAAATTTATGCAAATTTTATAAACAATTTTTAAGTTCAAAGAAAATTTTGATTTTTTTAATAATTTTGAATTTTATTATTAAATATTGAAATTAATATTTTTTATTATTTTAAAAATTTCAAATTTTATTAAAAATATAAAAAAAAAAATAAATATAAAAAATTCGAAAAATTTACAGACAATTTCGAGATTTATAGAATTTTTTTCAAAATTCATAGAATTTTTTTTTCGAAAATATACGTTTTTATTGAAATTTTGCAACAATTTCAAGTTTAATAGAAATTTCGAAAAATTCGATTTTTATAGAAAATTTAATTAATTTCATACAAAATTTTAAATTTTTTAAACATTTCCGAATTTTTTGGATTTTTATTAAAATTTTTCAAAATTATGACTTGCATAAAAAGTAATTTTGAAAATATAATTAAAAAAGTAAATAATTTACATTGACAATTGCAACATTTCAAATTTTAAAGAAAATGTTCGAATTTCATTGACAATTTAATTATTTGAAAAAAAAAAATATGTTTTCTGTTTAAAAATTTCGATATATTCGTTTCCAATATAAAATTTACCAAAATGCCTATTGAATTAAAAAAGTTGGAAATTTTAAGTAAATTTAATTATAAATAAATAAATATTAAATCTTTATATAATTTTCTTCTCTTACAGCGTTGAAGAACTCAAATATCGCAATTCCCTTTTGCCACCTCACCTGCGTAGTACCTATGCGGCTCAGTTTGATCATGAATTTCCCGAAGATGATCTAAAAGTAAGCAATCAATTTTCAAATAATTTAACAAAATTTAGTAATATATCCACCATACAACATCACCATCATCATCATCACCACCATCATGCAAACACGAACATAACAACAGCAACTCACATACCACATGAACTTGTTGCAGCTACCATAACTGCTGCTACAGCACCAGCAACACCTTTACTAGCAACAAAAACTAAAAAACAAAATGTAACACATGCAACAACACCAATGAAAAAGAAAATTAATCCTAATTTGGCCAGAATATTAAATAATTTTAATAAATAAATTAAATTGACAATTTATATTATAACAAAGAAAACAATTAGCTTAAAAATGGACGAACAAAAAATTGTGTAAATAAAATTAAAAATTTTTTTTAAAAAAGTAAAATTTTGATCGAATGGAAAATCTTTTACATTGTTTTGCATGATTTAAGTGTCCTGTTTGAAAAAGTGATGTTTAAATATGTATAATGTTTTATTAAGTGTTGTAGGTTTATGTTAAATGTTTATACATTGTGATGTTGTTTATTTTAATTTACTAACATATCTCTTTAACAAAAAATATTTATACTCAAACTAATATGTTTCCATTTTCCCTTCTTAAGGATGGTCCTCATAGCTTAGACGATAGTATGAGTGCTTTGCTAAGCACTACTGCTGGTGGTACTCGTAAGAAATGTACCGGTGTTACCCATTACAAACGTCCCGGACCACCTACACCTAGCAAGAATTGTGCACGCTTATCTTTCGGTGGCAGCTCAGAGCCTGGAAGAGAAATTCTTAAAGAATCTTATGATACAAATGCTGGAGGATCCACGGTATCCTCATCAAAAACCCCGGCCCGTTTTAATTTCTTTGCTTCAAGATTTAGTATGGGTGTTGGAAGAGATGAGGTATGTAAATAATTGTTTATAAATTTAATTAAGTGTTATGTGTGAAATAAAAATTGACATTTTCGAAAGATTTTTCTATAAAATTTTCGAAATTTGTTAATAGAAACGGAAGTATTTGAAAATTTCCTATAGAAACATATATTTTTGAAAATTTCCTCTACAAAACAGAAAATTTTGAAAATTTCCTATAGAAATATAAATTTTCGAAATTTTCGTATAGAAACAGAAATTTTCGAAAAGATTTCTATTAAAACAATTATTAAAAAAAAAAAAAAACAAACATTTTCTTTCATATTGAAAATTTTTCGAAAATCGTTAATGAAAACTCATTATTATTGTTGTTGCTGTTCAGTCCTTATTTGAAAACTTTGTTATCTCTTATGTTTTATTTGTGAAAATGTATTTCGCCTCAGTGTTTATGTGTTGATCCTTGTCCTGTTTATAGTGTTTGTCATATGACCGTTCTCGTTACCGTTTTTAAACTGTGTGCAAGACTTCACATAGTAACTCTCATATTTTCTTAATTCTTCCAAAAAGAAACATATTATCAAAAAAGAATCCGATGAACTTAATCTACGTAAGGCCATACAAAAACCTAAATTCAAAGCTGGTACTCATAGACTTTTAACTGGAGTGGGCTGCACCTCAACACCACGTAAAAGTAAAGTTCACTATGATCAACGTCGTTTATTAGATCAATTAATGACTTCATCACCTTCACCATCACCATTAACATTAGACAATAAAATAGTTAAGACCGAAAAGAAAATAACACCACCAGATGTTAGTATTATAGAAACACCATTAACAGCTTTAGACAGACGTAATTCGAAACCAAAACCACCCGCACATAAAACAAATGCCAAACGTATGGAAGCTATTGCAGGAGGATTAAGACGTAATAGAAGAAATTCTTCAATGTTTGGTCGACGTTTATCAAGACGTTTACAAGAGATTTGTACACCTACTAGTGGAGATACCACATCGTCTGCTTTATCGACACCAGCCGCCGATGCAAAGGATAAACATCTTAAACATATTAAAGTTAACAGTACGGTTACTACTTCTGGTGGTGGTGCAAGTAAATCTACTTTGTTGCAAAGACGATTACGCAAAAAACCCAAACGTGAAAAGGGTGCGAGACCTTCGTTGTATCTAAGAGGAAATATATTTGCCAAATATCGTACACCTAATAAAGGTGCATTACACGATCTTAATCGTTATAAATCTAAGAAACAACGTTTAGAACATTTCAATCAGGGTAGAAATCTTAAGTCCTTCAAAATAGATTCACAACTGGATAGTACAGATAAAACTTTCACCACTGAAGCAATGAAAAATATAACATATGACTTGAAAAATAATAATTATGCCAACTTTAATCACAATAAATTACTGGGAGAGACTGTAGTTTTAGCAAAATGCAAACAAAAACATGATTATGAATATAAGGGAGCTACATTTACCTTTGACAAAGAAGATTTTGAACATCAAGATACAGATGATTTGGAATATATGGAAGATTATGATACTGAAGAGGAATATAATGATGAAACAGAAGCAGATGATGGTGATGAAGAAGATGAGGATGTTGAAAAATGTAATTTAAAAGATATAAAATATCAGATACCACTTAAACAGGAATATGACTTAATTAGTTCTCAAGATTTAGAAGATTTTGACCGTTTCATAGCGAATGTTAAACATGAACCGAACAAAGAAAACGAACACGATGATGTTGGTTATACGTCTCAGGGTAGTTCGAAACATTTTGAAAAACTTTTAGTAGAAACTGAATCGAATGCACCGTTCGAAGTTAAACATATACATTTTAATGTTAGTAAGAGTTCTCGTTCTAGTAGATCCACTAAATCTCATCATTCTTCATCTTCACATCATACACATTCTTCGCACTCACATTCACACTCTCGTACACATTCACATCATGAACATGATCATAATACAACTTTGTCAACCGCAACTCCTCACCTTTCACCCAATAATCCTACTTGTCAATTGTCTCGTACCATTTATGGTGGCACTGTTATCTATAATCACCGATTGCCTAATATTAATACCACTTATGTGCGCAAATCTTCAATTTATATTAAAAATCGTCGTAAATCTTCACATCATCATCATCATAATTTGGAAACATCATCTTCTGATGATGTTGTTTTGATAACCAATCAAACTATAACATTTGTGGATTTGATGCGTATGTGGTCTCAAATGGATAGTTCAACACGTTTAATTGTTAGTTTTGCTATATTAGCATCATTTACCACTTTACTGGGACTTTTTGTATCATTTTCTTCTAAACGTTAAAAGTTTCGAAATTGTTTATTATTTTTTAAATGGCTTTTTGAGTTTTTTGTTATATGCAAATTAAATTTGAATTTAAGTTTGTTTTTTGTTTTGAAAAGGAAAAAATAATATGTTTGTTTGTTATTCTTTATTGCGTTTTTTTAGATCTAAGTAAAAATATTCGATTTATAATTGAAATTTAACAAAAAGGTTATGTTTATGTAATTATTTTATATAAAATTGTATTA
>JACGTJ010006423.1:931-11531 GCA_014858695.1 Chrysomya rufifacies | reverse complement strand
CCGTTTGTAATTTCCACATTTTTCATCTGAGACCTTAAACAAAAAAATTGAAATGTCCGTCGGTTCCTATGTCGTTTATGAAAGCCCCCGATCACAAAGCTATACAATATTATATAAAATCATTCTTTAGGGTCGCTAGAATTTTGTTATTTAACTTCAGCAGAATCCATACATAAACAGCCCAAATATATTCGAAAAACCTTTACTTTTGAATATTTTTCAATACTTCGAGTATTTCTATACTTACTACGGACTTGGTCCCTCCATAAATCAATAGTATGAATTTTTTTTATAATTTTGATTGTTTGAATTTTTTAAATCGGTTAATTAATAGTCGAGTTATTGTCAAAAAACTATTAAATTTTATTTTATTTATAGAAATTTGTTTTTGTTTTGCTAATAAAAACCACACAAACAAACACACCATATTACCATAAATCTTTGTTTTGGATTTGTGAAACCGTTATAAAAGCTAGAGACTTAATTGTTTCACTGAAAATTTTATTGATTTTTGAAGGATTTTTCGGTTCAACATTTTACCGTATTCGACCATCAGGAACGGAGTACGGAATAGGCTATTTTTGGAGGATTTTCTTGTTTTAGCCAACTTCAGTGAAGGATATATAAGATTCGGCATTGCCGAATATAGCGTTCTTACTAACATAACATTAAAAATATCTTAAACATTCTGTTAATCATCATATCACAACATATTCACTTCACATCAATCGCATATGAGTCATTTCAGTTAGTTAATTTCATGAAATCTTATGAAATGATTGCAATTACAATTGAAGGTCAAATGACTATTTATGAATTTGGATAACTATGAATGAAAAGTATGAAATTACTTTAATACGTATTACCCTTCATGTTGAGTGTTAAGGGTAAATATAAGAAATAACTAAAAATAAAATGTCATTAAGATACACGCAGCAGACAAGCCCCCCACATTGTATTTGTAATCAATAGAAATCTTTTGTTTTAATCGAAACAGGTGGTATAGGTTAATGATCTATTTTTAGTGTTGTTTTTTCTTATCACGTATACATTTCTTTTGAAAACTCTACTAATGCCAGTGAATATTAGACTAATGTCATTTTCACATAGAAAATCTAAAATTTTTATAATAATTATAATTAGCTTCAGTTTTCAAGTATTATATTTAATAAATTTACATATTTTTTACCCAATCTAAGTACTATACTTTCAAAAAATTACTAAAATACTGACTCGTGAGATATTTACTTTGTATCTGTTAAATTATATTCTGAGCAGATCAAACCATAACGTAGCAGGGCATAATTTTTGTACGCTTCACTTATAGTGAAACCGTATATATAAGTTTGTCATTCCGTTTGAAATGTCTACATTATTCTAAATCGTGGGTTCAAAAATACTCTAAATATGCAAATCCGTCCGTCCGTCGTTTGGTATGTCGTTTGTGAAGGCTCCCGACTATAAAACTAAAAAACTCTAAATATGCAAGTCCGTCCGTCGTTTGGTATGCCGTTTGTGAAGGCCCCGACTCTAAAGCTAGACAATATGTATATCAAATAATTTCTTAAGATTGCGAGAATATTGTCATTTAAATTCGGCAGAATCCATTTATTAATGGCGGTGATATCTTCAAATAACCGTTATTATTTTAATATTTTTGATTTTTTGACTATTTCTATACATAGTATGATTTTTCGGCAGAGTGTTCTTATTTGTTTTTATATGCATTTCGTATTTTACAATTAAAATATAGCAAAATAATTGCACGGATAGTGACAATTGTTAGAGTATTTTTTACTCTCACATTTTGGACAGTGTTGCCTGAAACTGTTTATGAAAAATCATAATTTTACAAATAAAAAATGTCATATTTGGATGCAAAAATAATCAATATCAATAGATATTTCTGATTGAGATGATTTTTATTTGAACATATAGTTTTTTAGTTCTAGTTCAGTTCAGCAACAGTTCTTGTTGTTTCTTCAGTTTCAGTGTCGTTCACGTTTTCTTTAGTATATTGTATCTCAAACTTTAGATTTTACCAGTTGATCTATAAAACATAACTTTTAAATGCTTTTAACACTTCTTTTACAAAATTTTTGAAATTTCGCATTTGTTAATCTTACTTTTTACTAGATTGGCTATATCAGACATGACATTTTTGCAAATGTGCAATTTTGAAGGGATAATTACAAATGTCCTAGACTTGTAAGCTGAAATAGCTTTTCAGACTTGCCATAAATTTACATAAGATTTTTGTTTTCATGTATTTTCATTTGTATTTTATTTTTAAGAATTCGTCTTTTTAGAATAATCAAATCAAAAATATGAACCTCCTATTGTACCAGAAGCTACAACTAGCGTCCATATATAGTTCGCGGATCAAATCCACTATTTACACTACCATCCCTGGTTTTGATCAAATTTAAGCGCTAGTTGCAATATCGAAGTCACGCTCAAAATCTACAAACGGAGATTGTTCAGTGATTATTGTGAATGTTGTATGCATGGTCTTCGTATGACCTTCCCGGTCGGAAACCAGCCTTTTGTTTACGTAGATTAGCATCTACCATTGGGGATATTCTATTCATTACTATGGACGCATTCTAATCCCACTCCAATTTTTACAAATAGACAAATCACTTTTATTTAACGTGTTAGCATTCCGTTATTTCAGATATTCCTTATTGCTGATGTGGTGGCCATTCCATATTTAAGCAATTCATCTGGAATAATTTCTGGGACGGAGCATTGCCATCCTTCAAAAACTTAGACTCCCACTTCAAAAAGCGTTATTGAAATTAGTCTATTGGGGATGCGCCTAAGAGTTCTCCGGAATTGCAAACATTACTCCCAGTAGTTAAAAAGGAATAAAAATATTTTCTCCGTTTGTCAATCTGTTAGCTCTTCGTTATCCGTTTGGTGACAAACAATTATTAATGGTCACCTTATTATCACATAAGTGTGGCAATATTCTTATTTAACCAGCAATCTGGTAAATTTGCTATAAAATGAATTTCAACACAACGGCAACTCCCAATAATATTGTTTTGTTTTTAGATTTTTTTTATATTCACGTGTGTTTAAATATTTGAACATTTTTTTTTAAGATAAATATAATTTAAAATATATAAAATATGACGGAAATAGTAATGCCTGGTGATCGTATCACAGCCGCTGAAGAAATGGCCAAAACAAAGAAAGTTATCTTGGGACCTGGTCTTAGAAGGCAAGACGAACAAGTGGTAGCTTGTAAGGCTGGAACACTACAACACAAAGAGCCCAATACATTTTGGATAGAGAGTTATCAAAGAAGATATGTACCCGTACGAGGTGAAGCTGTTATTGGTGTTGTAACGGCAAAAGCAGGAGACATTTTCCGTGTAGATATTGGAGGCTGTGAACAAGCTTCACTTTCATATTTGGCTTTTGAACAGGCCACCAAAAAGAATCGACCTGACGTTAATACCGGTGATTTAGTGTATGCTCGTCTTATAGTGGCCAGTAAAGATTTTGAACCAGAGTTGGTGTGCGTTAATTCGACGGGAAAAAAGGGCAAATTGGGTGTTTTAGCAGATGGTTTCGTTTTCAATTGTAGTCTTAATTTGGCACGCATGATTCTCAGAGAAGATTGTCCCTTATTGGCGGCTTTAACAAAAGAAATGCCTTTTGAAATTGCTGTAGGTTTAAATGGTCGTATATGGATTAAGGCGAAGACTGTAAAGGAAACCATAGCTGTGGGCAATGCCATATTGGCGGCGGAACATGCTTCCAATGAACAAATAGCTAAAATATGTGAAAATATTGGAAATATATTGTTTACCTGATTTAAAATTGTTTGCTTATGTTAAAAGATGTGTTTTAATGAAGAAATTAGATTGAAAGTTAAGAAAGTAGCATAAGGTTTAAAAGTCTATAAACTATATTAAGAAATTCATAAAAGTATAAACGGAATTTGTGTTTTTCATATGATTTAATAAATTATTTTAGTGAAATTCATGTTAGAGTTTATAAACTATTTGCATAGATTCGTTAAAAGTGTATACATTATGGGACTTTCTTCCTTTTTTGCCAGAGGTGGTGTGAAATTTTTGCAAAAACTAGCAAAATTTTGTAAGTTCTGCAACGAAGTGTTGAACAATCTTTTATTTTTAGCATACATTTGTGCTAATACAATTAAAATTGGAACTATAAGAAAAAAATTCTAAATTTTCAAATTTCTTCCATTGAAACAGAAGAAAATATTTTGAAAATTTCAGTTTGAAATATTCTTAATTCAGCTTTTTATGAATTCAAGTTCAATTATACTACAATTCTAATAAATTTCTACTTAAATTCTTTTCCAATTCATTTGCAGTTAAATTTATGTTCAGTTCTATTTCAATTTTAGTTTAGTTCTAGATTATCATCATTCTGTTCAAGTTAGTTTTTAATTACAATTCAATTCTAGCAAGAAAATATATCAATTATTGCTAATATATTAATTAGTTAGTTCCTCTTTAGTTTTAGTTCAATTATAATCTAGTACTAGTTCATTTCTACTTCTATTATAGATCAATTATGGATCAGTTCTAATTTTATTCTAGTTCAATTCTAATTAAGTTTTATTTCAAATATGAAACAATTCTAGCTAAGTTTAAGTTCAATTATTGTAAATAGCACATTTGTAGTTCAGTTTTACTGCAATCGTGGTAAAATAGCACATTTGTAGTTCAGTTTCACTGCAATCGTAGTCCTATTCTAGGTTAGCTCTAATTGTATTCTTGTTCAGTTCTTGACTGTTTTTTAATCTATTTGTTTTAGCTCAATTCTAAATCTATTCTAATTCTGCTTCAAAATGGTTCTTATTATGTCTTAGTTTAAATCTAATTACAGTTAAGTTATAGAGCATTTGGAGTTCAGTTCTAGTTCAACATTAATACAATTCTAAGTTGATTTTAATTTTATGCTAGTTCAGATTTAGCTTAATCCTAGTACAGCTTAAAATCAGTTCTAATTCTGTTGAAATCTTTATTTCTATGTTAAAAATCAAAATCCACAGTTTTATATTTTCGTTTTATATCAAGAATACTGCACCTATGAAATCCAATATATTATTTTTCAATTCAATCGATTGTACTTCTAAAAGATAAGCAAACTAAAGTAAAAGGTCTCATAGAGAGGTTTCCAATGATACTTTTACTGACTATGTAGATTCGATACAAATGGAGATAAATAAGTTCAAAATGTTGGACTTTACTGGTCTATATCTCGAAAACCAAGTGAGATATATTTTCATAGAAAAATGTTAATTTAGCGATATCATTGTTCAATAAATTATTGACTAACTAAATATTTTTCTTAATTCTTCACTTATAGTGAAAGGGTATTATATAAGTTTGTCATTCCCTTTGTAATTTCTACATTTTTGATCTGAGAACCCATAAAGGGAATTGTGGATTCGAGAAAACTCGAAATATGCATGTCCTTCTGTTGTTTATGACTGCCCCCGACTTCAATATATATCAAATAATTTGGTAGGGTGGCGAGAATTTTGTTCTTTAAATTCGCCAGAATCTATTCATAAATGGCGCAGATATCTTCAAAAAACCGTTATTTTTTATATTTTTGAATATTTCAACTATTTCTATACATACTATGGATTTGGATCCATCATAAATCTGTAGCATGATTTTTTGTACAATTTTGGTTTTTTAAATTTTTTAAATCGGTCAGTAAATACTCGAGTTATTAGTAGAAAGCGATTAAATTTTATTTTATTCATAATAGTTGTTTTTGTTTTGCTAATAAAAACCACCCACACAAACACACCACATTACCATAAACACACCACACCACATTACCATAAATTTTTGTTTTGAATTTGTGAAGCCGTTATAAAAGATAGAGACTTCATTTTTTCCACTGAAAATTTTATTGATTTTTAGAGGATTTTTCGGATCAACATCTAACCGGATTCGACCATCTGGAATGGGCTATTTTTGGAGGATTTTTTTTTGTGTTAGTCAACTTAAGTGAAGTGTATATAAGTATCGGCATAGCCGAAACTTATCGCCCTTATGAAATTTTTTCAAAATTTTCAAGAATTTTACTCACTGTAGCACTATGAAGAGCTACCACATTTTTTGGCCACCTGTTGCAAAATCTCTATTTCTATATATAAACAAACTTTTGACAACTCATTTTTGTTGATTTTTCTTATCAATCTTTGTTGTTTTTTTTTTTAGATTGTTTTTTTATATAAAAGTTGAACTTTTCTCATTTTGATACATAGATAAAAAAAAATAAATCCGTTTTTAATTAGTTTTACTGCTATAAAAAGTGCTATGAACTTTTTTGAAATTTTGGGATGCGCGATTTTAATTTATTGCGTATTTTACTTTTTGTTATGGATATTTTTGGATTGTAATGTTGCTTTGTGGTTGAAGATACACTTTGGTGCTAACATTTCAACACTAAGAGGACAAGTGGTTTGGATTACCGGAGCTTCTAGTGGTATAGGTAAAGGTTTGGCCTTAAATTTGGCACGTCATGGTGTACGATTGGTATTATCAGCCAGACGTGAGGCACTATTGGAGGAAGTAAAAGAAGAATGTTTGGCCGAAGCTAAAGGATTGTTGGCCGCTAAAGATGTTTTGGTTTTACCTATGGATATGCTTAAGTTGGAGGAGCATAATAAATGTTTGTTAAACGTTCTAAATCATTTTGGTAAATTGGATATATTGGTTAATAATGCTGGACGTTCTCAGCGAGCCAATTGGGAAGATATTGATGTACAGGTAGATCGTGATTTATTTGAATTGGATGTGTTTTCTGTTTTACATTTGAGTCGTTTGGTGGTTCACTATTTTGTACAACAAGCTGGGGGCAAAGGTCATATAGCGGCCACCTCTAGTGTGGCGGGCCTAACAACTGTACCCTTTTCGGCTAGCTATTGTGGTGCCAAACATGCATTAAATGCTTATTTACAGTGCTTAGCTATGGAACATCCAACCATAGATGTAACCATCTTCAATCCTGGTCCTGTGGCTACTAATTTCCTAGAAGAAGCTTTTACTGGCAAAATTAATGAAAAGGTGGGACAAAGTACAAAAAATCAAAAACGTTTAACAGCAGAAAGATGTGGTTTCCTATTTGCTACTGCTTTGGCTAATAAAATGGAATTGGTATGGTGTGGTCTATTCCCGGTTAATATGTTGGCCTATGTATCACGTTATAGCCTGTTAACGTTAATACTTAGACAATTTATGTCTCAAAATACATTGAAAAAGATAAGAGAAGGTAAATTATAAATTGATTTATTGCAAGTAATTCCATGCTGAACATGATATTTTTATAAAAAAAGCATTTAAAATTGAATTTGAATATTAAGAGTGATTGTAAATGTACAAAATTTTTGCCATTGAAATGTTATTTCTCGAAAACATTAATTATGACTATAATTTTATAATTTTATTTGGCAACTGTAAATATTAATAAAATGACGATCAAAAAATCCTTAATAGTTTTATTTCATTAGCTTAAAATAGATTTTTTTTTAATTAATGTTTACGGTTTTTGAAAAATGCATTCATTTTTCAAATAAGTAAGATTATATTCGACTTGGACATATCATATATAACTCTAGGCCATTATTAACTATACTTTTTTTCGATTTCTTCTTATTAAAATCGAATATATTGAATATATCAAATAGCACATACATTGTAGTCATTTTAAAGGTGTAACTAATTTGCTGAATTTATTAACCAACTTTACTTCCAATCAATTCTTTTCAAACTTCAAGTAGATAAAACTTTTTTTGGTATAGTCAAAAGCTACAAGCATAGCTAACGACTTTTTACAAAATGCAACTCTAATTAAATGTTTTATGAAACTTTTCACATACTGTCACGCATACTCAATTTAAGTATTAATTTGACAAATCTAACGATTAAATAGTATAGTGAACCCTGACCTTTAATTGTGCACCCAAATTCTAACAAGTAAGATTATATTCGACTTGGTCATATCTTTGATACCCACAATCAAAAGTGGTTAAGTAAAATAAATGCTGAAGTGGGCGGGCCATGCCCATTTATCCGTTTGTGCATACAAATGTGGTATTTGTGTTAAGATGTAACAAAAAAATTCCATATTTTTCAATTTGGGCTTATATAGGCGGAAAAGTTTACTCTACCTATCTAATGATACACCTCAAATTTCATCACTATAGCTGCTTCCTTTTCATATTTATAGCATAATATGTACTAAAATGCTTTAAAATGGTGGATTTTTGTTCCATAACTTCCTTATTTATAATCCAATTATGAAATATTTGTGCCAAATTTCGTCTTCCTAGCTCATCCGGTGCGGTCTCTATCGTGCTTTCAATAGACAGACGGACGGACATCGCTAGATCGACTAGAATCTAACCAGGACCCAGAATATATATACATGTTGTTACAAAAGAAATGACAAACCCAATATAGGCCCATAATTTTTTGATGATGGGTATAAAAATGTTCCATTTTAAGAACAAAAGGCAAACAAACATTAAAGAGAAAAAATTTTGGGCATTTCTAGATCTTCGGGTGCAATCTCAATAGTGCATCCAAAGGACAGACAGACTGTCGGACGAACTTAACTAGATCGACTCGATCGATCTTAACCTGGACATAACTAGGTCGTCTAAGAATCTTACCCTGTTTGGGGAGAAATATTTTAATATAAAGTATGATAAAGGGTATAGAAATCAATTTAAAACAAACAATTCTTTAAACTATTTTTATAAAAAAAATATATATATATATGTCATGCGCTATTACATAAATTGTGAAAATCTTTGAACCATTATTTTATATCTCATAAAATCTTTTTATCTAATTACTGTATCTTTTTTCTTGTTATTTCTTGTTTACTACAAACAAATTGGATAATTTTCATACAATTTTTTATTATATTCAATTTCCTATTAAACTTTATTCTTTAAAGCTTCTTTTACATGAGCCGGCAACTTAATACGTTTTCTTTTGGGTTTCATATCTGTTTTACTCTTATCTGCTATTTTATGTTCTTTTGGCTGTTCTTGCTGCTGCTGTTGTTGTCTTTCATATTGTTTTTGTTTTTTACTCTTTTTACATGACAAAGGATTAGGATTTTTGGGACCTTTAGGTTTACGCTTAGGCTGGTCATTTTCCTTTTTTACCAAACCTTCTTTCTGTTTGAGATACTCAATTTTCTTTTCTGCTTCTTGGGGTAAAAGATTTCTAGCTTTTTTGTGTACCCATTTTTTGGAAGCCTCTGAGGGAGCTTCTAAAACAGGAGCTGCTTTGTGTAGATATAATAAACAACGGCCGGGAACTTTACGTAGACTAACTTGTAGACTACGATCTTGGCTAGCTACTATATAACGGGAATCTTTGGTCTATGATATAAATGTTAATTTAAATAACGTTCTGTAGGTTTATTCTTTTATTTCTCTATAACTTACCATTTGTTTAATACATTCTGCTGCCGTTACTGGTTTACCTTCATGACCACATTTATGCACATAAAACTGTTTAACAATTTGTGTTGCTCCCGTTAGAGGTGGCCCTAAAGATTCGGCTTCCAAGATAATGCATTGTGTAGTTAATAGTTTAACTTGTGTTTGAAAGTATTTCTTTAATTGTTCTTCTATAATAACTTTATTCTGTAAGCAAGAAATTTCTTAAATTTGTAAAAGATTTTTGGTTTTTTGAAGTCTTTTATATACCTTTAAGGCTGCCTGACAAAATGTGGCATCTATTAACACTTGATATGGTTCATGGTAATTGAAATGTGTTGCAAAAAACATTAGAGTTTTATGTGACTTTTTATTACGCGTAATTTTCATTTTGTTTTAATAAATTTAAGAAAATTTTTTACAAAACTGAAAATCAAAACAAATTGTTGAACACGTTTGTAATCATTCACAAGCACATGGTAAAAAGATGAAGCATTTTGTAATAATTCACAATAGTTTAATGAATGACAGAGTTGCCTTTGTAGGGTCTTACAAGAAACTGTTGCAATTAGATTTTTATTTAAAAGAGCAGATATTAAGATTAAATTTTGTATTTATTTTGTTAAAAGTGTTTTTGTGTGTGAAATTTTTATAAAAATTTATATATATTTTTTTTAAATTAAACCTAAAGTTAAAACGTGATTTTCAAAAACTTATTCCGAATTTTTAATTGAAAATATGTGGTAGAATATATAGAATTACATTTTTGGAAGTTACCCTATACATACCCGGGATTGATTATGGATTCAAAATCAAAAAAAAAAAAAAAAAAAAAGTTAACGAATTATTACTATTTTTTTTTATTTTTATTTTGTTAAAACTTTAATAATCTGGATGAATTGATTGCAGACTCCAATCCGAATTTTTTCAAAATCCAGACTATCTAGAGTATTTTCTTTTGAAAATTCAATTGCTTTAAATTTGTAATCCGGATATCCAAATGCAAACAATTGGGTCAACAATGCGGTCTATAAATTATTCTATGCAGAACAAAATGCAAAACGAATTACGACAAATATCCATATTAAGTATCATTCAATATTCCATTATAATAATAATAATAATAATAATAAT
>JACGTJ010006421.1:0-14725 GCA_014858695.1 Chrysomya rufifacies | reverse complement strand
TATATATATATATTATTAATTTATTTATTTACTTATTTATTAGTAATACGGAAAAGATAAAACTAATATATACGTATACGAGATAAGCTACTCTTATATACATTATTCCCGCCAATTCTCATCGCAAATCTGAATTACTATGGAACAGAGTTATTTTAATGACATAACCAAACAGCTGATGTGTTCCTTTCAACACGGTTTTTATCCATTGTTCACAAAAAACAGGGTTGTTTCGTAACATTTCATTCCATAAGCTATATTTAAGAGAAAGTTTTCCTTTAGCTTTTTTTAAGGATATGTTGGGGAGATACTTACTTCAGTTGCAAGTTATGATTGACGAAGAACGGTACGACCTTATAAAACAATTATATTAATCGTTGTGTATGAAAAGAATGTTAATAAATTTATTAAGTAAAAAAAATAATCTGTGCATCAGAGAATAAATATCTAGAAAATAATGTTAAAATACAACTTATAAGAAAATATATATATATATATATTAATATATACTAACATATATAATTGATATAAATTCAAGTTAATGAAAAGAATTACAGCTACTTAATTGCTGTCTGGCTCTTTTTGAAAAGAGTATGTCTGTGATTGAATAAAATTATAATGTGAATGATTGAGTTTTTGTATTTAAAACGAGAAATATTACAAATTTGTTTCAAATCTAAAAATTAACAAACAAAGTCAAATAAGTAAATTTTATATTGCATAAAAATGTAATAAAAGGTATGAAAATTTTCCTATATTCACAATAAAAATGTTAATGTCGCAAAAAAAAAAAGGAATAAAAAAATCAACCCTTAATATTACTAAACAGATTCTCCTCAAATCACCCTTTATAATTGTGGTTCTCTTTTTAATGCGGTGTTATTCTCTTAATTCATTACGTTGATACGAGCTTTTCATTCAAGAAGTTTATGGAATGCAATAAAGCTTTTCCGTACTAGACAAAGGTTAAGAATGAATGTGGGTGTTTTTGTTGTTAATGTCATTGGATTGTAGTTGTATGTGTAATTTAGCGTGAAAGTATAAAGTATTTTATTTTAAAATTTCATGGCGCTACGTGTTTCCTTGTTTAGAATAATTTTCTATACATATGTATATCAATGTACAGTAAAGTATCCCGTCAAAAAAAAAAAAAAAAAAAAAAAAAACCTTTCATGAGTTATATTTTTTAAATCTGTTGTAGAATTTAAGTATAAAAAATAGTACTTAAGTCAATAATATTATTTCTATCTGAGAATTGCAATAGAACTGTTCTTTAGAAGGGAAATCATAATGTACTGTAATCGTAATATACACACATAATTACCTATTAGTTTAATCGATTATTCCACACTTTGCCGATACTGGTTTTCGAATTATTTGACAAAACAACATTTTGAAAACTAAAAAAATATATTTTGCACACAAGAAAATTAAATTTTGTTTAGAATATCGTCTATATTACCTAAGAAAGTACATATAACGAAAGAGCTAAAACTTAATAACGAATAGAAAATGTAAATAAGTAAATAGCTGTACCAGCTATATATCCGTCGTTTTCAATCCTTTCTCGAAAAAATTAGTAAACGTAAGATTTGTATTTGTCATATATTTCAATGTAAGAAATTATGCTAAATAAACTTTTTTAAGTGGCAAATTGTAGTCAACATCTCATAAATTCTCAAGAATATGCGGCTAAAACGAAACAAAATGTTAAAATTTCAGCGTACTGAGACATTTTAATTACTTGTTGCAAATTTGTGTTACGCTATTTATTTAAACAAAATATTATAAATAAACAATTTTTATTCTTCAGATGTTATCATGTGAAAACGAATCAACAATGTTCTCAAATTAATGACTCAAATTTATACGTGTCAAAATTAAATAATTCATAAAAATATACTTGACAACATTATGGTGGAATCATCGAGTTTGGGCAGAACATTGAACAATGCTACGGGGCAACCTCTGCCAACACAATCACCCTCCGGTATGCGATGTGGTACTCTAGAAACCCGTGTACGTGGAGCTTGGTATCGTGTTTTGGTAACTTTGGAAACTGATTATTTGGCCATTAGTTTAGATGAAACTTGTGAAAATACTGGAACTGGTGGTCAGTCTACAACACTTAATGGTACATTAGGGTATGTTTTAATTTGATACTGGCTTTAATAACTATTATGCTATCACAAAAAAATAAAAATAAATGTGTTTTTGTTTGTAATAATATAGAAGTAATCACAGTGGTCATAATGGTTCAATACCATCTTCAGCATCAATGCAAGGTATGGGCCAGAGTGGAGGCGGTGGTGGTACTTCGAATGAGATAGATGTTACAGATAATTGTGATCATTTACTTAATAACAACACATTGGATAGTGGGACGGATATGTGTGATGTACCTGATCATGTGGCAAATCAAAAAAGACATGTATGCTAAATTTAATTTATTATAATTTTTATTATAATCCGTGAACATTTGACTATTCTTTAGTTTTTCACCCTTTAATTGTTTTTATACACTTTATCTTTAGGTTCGTATTGTAAAATCGGAAAATAATGGTCTCGGTATTTCTATAAAAGGTGGTCGTGAAAATCGTATGCCAATATTAATTTCAAAAATTTTTCCTGGCATGGCCGCAGATCAAGCAAAGGGCCTTTATGTGGGTGATGCAATTCTATCCGTAAATGGCGAAGAATTACGAGAAGCCACGCATGACGAAGCGGTTAGAGCATTAAAACGTGCTGGTCGAACCGTAGATTTGGAAGGTAAGAACCTTAAATATGATTCACAAAATATTAACGATGTGAAAAAAGGGATTACAAATTATAAATATTATACACATTGAAAAATAATCTTCTCCAGTTCTTACTTACTATTTACTTTCTATCTGTAAGAGGTAAATAAAGGATGCGAAAATGTAGAAATATGCGACAAAATAGCGTAATATGAAATTTGTATGTAATGAAAAAATCTATACCAAAGAATTATTAGTATTGAATTAAATGTTTTTCTTAATAACAAATTCAAATCTAGTTAAGACATGGACTAAAATTGGACCCACATGCTTTAAGTCATTTACCCAAAAAGCGGAAAATTAAAACGATTTAAATTTTACAAAATGCATATGTACATGAACGGATAACAAAAAAATAATTAAAATAAAAAAAGAACTCAACTGAACCAAAGTACTCTATCGCACACGATATACAAATAAATTTTAGTACGTGAGTGGCATAGAATACTGCAACACAATAAAAAAAAAACAAGAATTAACTTATACTTTCAGATATTCTTCAGTATGCGTATTAGTATTACATACATACATATATACATACATACACAAACGCGAAAACTAAGTCAAAATCATGCACAAATGTATGTATGTATGTAAGTAGTATTAGGAGTATTTTTTGGTATATACGTTTTTATGTTTTTATATTTTATATACAAATAGTATGATGAATTTAAGTATTTTGTTGCATTGAATTGTTCTTGTTGTACTTGAACTAAACACAATATACATATACATGAACAGACATTTTGTATCTTCAGGCATACATATAAATGATTATCATTTATTACAAATTAACATTGAATGTTGGCTACTAAAGGTGTCTCTCTTATATTGTTTTTTTTACTATGGATAAATTGTTCTTCCTCCGTTTTCATTGATTATCGTGTTAATAACTACTCAGTTACTCAGTATGAATGAAGAATTTTTGTGAGGAATCACAATGAATTTATGCGTTTGTGTGTTGAACTTGCCTTGATTTTAACCAGAATTGAATTCTTGATCAATTTATAGGTTATTAGTGTATTCAATTTGTATAATTTTAACATATGTGTCGCTACATTTATTTATTGATTCATTCATATGTACAAGTGTATGTGATGTTGTTTAGACTGATTTTGTATAAATTTTGGCAATTTTTGTTTTTGTTGATAATTTTGCCAATAAAAATGATAAACTGTAAAAAAATTTTAATTTTAACTATAAAAGCTTTTGGTAAGAGTTTATTCAGCAACAGTTTCATTTCGAATTCAATCAATTCAATATGGCCATTTCAAAAGGATTACAAATCTTCGTAGTAGCTTTAGCTATTAGCTGCACTATTGCAACACCTATTAAGAGGTCAAAATCTAAGTTAGCTAGACAAATCGAATTTACTACACCATCATCTGTCGTCGACCAAAAGACAGGTTACCCTGAAGCTGGTTTCCGTCCAAAGATACCTTTCCATTTGCCAAACGAAAAACCCCAAACTACTACATCTGCTCCAACTACTGAAATAGTTGATGAGTTTATTTCCACAACTACAGAATCTACTTTAGAGGACTTTGATGAGATTGTCCCAACTACTGTAAAATCAGTTGTAGAAGATCATACTCCAGCCGACACATACGGTGCTCCATTCCCAAGTTCTGGCGAAAAAGATGAGGAAACCGAAGCCGAAGTAGTACCTGCACCAGCTGAGGACTTTCAACCACCTAGCGAAGAAGCCAGTCAAGATTTCGCATCTCCCTTTGACGTTATTAATACTAATGCTGGTGATGTTATTGCTGATCTTCCTGCCTTTGAGCAAACCTCAGAAACGGAAGATTTAAATGAAATCAATGGAAACCAATTACCTGCTGCTACTTACGGTGCACCTGATGTTGATGTAAATGAACCAAAGACCGATGTAGAAACTGTGAATACTGAACAGGAACAACACAAAACAGAATTGGATGAAGATGAAGCTGAAATTGAAACCGAGAAAGAAGATGGTCAGCAGGAACAACAAGATGATATAGCTTTAACAGACATTGAAGCCACAGAAGAAGGTTCAGCTGAAAGCGAACTTGGACCAGATTCAGAGCCAGAAATTCACGAACCAGCTGATACCTACGGTGTTCCCAAGACTGAGTTAGACGAAGATAATGAAATTGATTCTGAATTGGCCGAAGTTGAACAACAGCTTGAAATACTTAGCCGCCTTACCCGTATGAAGACTGGTCGATTGGTAATTTTACCCATTGAAAAGAATTTGTATTTAGGCCGTTTAGTATCAAGTCAACCAAAACGTGCTCAGCGTAAAAATGGTCGCTTCTTAAAATTGTAAATTTATATTGTTGATTTTGATTGTTTGTTTATTCTATTTTGTTGTTGTTGAAAACGAAATAAAATTATATTTATAAAAAGAATTTTTAACTTTTATTGAAAATTAAAGAACACATACATATATTTCTCTTGGTAAATATTTTTTCAGTGTACGATGAATTTCGGACTTTGATAATATTTTCGATGCTAGTTGAAAAAGTATTCTTATCATTTTATTTAAAGTTGATTGTATAGTATTTGTTAATATTCTAAGAAAATTTATTTTGAAAATTAAGCTTTTCAATTATATTAATATAAATTATTATATGTGTGGGTGTTAATATAAATTTGACGTTTTTCTCTACTACACTAAAGAAGTTTTCGAGACAATAAAACGGGTTAATTGATAATTCTTAAGTATTTGTATGACAAGTAATGAAAAATTTCATCCAAAATATAAATTCCCCTGCGATTTGCAGTTTAATTGTATAAATGAAAGATAATTCATTGATATAATAAAGTTCATATTTTTATAAAATTTTGGGACTGAATTTTTATTAATCTTTAAATACCATTTTTAATAGATTTTTGAAATACAAAAGTTTTGAAAATTTTCCAATTTTTTTTTCATTCTTTAGTATTTCCGAAATTATCTCGTGGAATAGAGAGAACACAAGAGAAATGATATCAATTTTATAAATAAAATGTTAGTTAAGAGCAATGACAGCCACAAAGAGAGGCACACTGTAAAAAATATAGTATATTCGTCTAGTACAAGCAATAAAGTTTATATTCATAAAATTTTATAGTTAAGAGAATCTCAAATAAATTTATATTATATCATTCGTTATGTCAAAATCATTTTTTTCCAAAAAAAAAAAAATTATTGTATCTAAACATTATTTTTATTAATTTCTTTAATAAATAGTTAAATTTTTACGCGAAGTCACACCCTACTTTAGAAAGGCCAGCATTATTTCAGAAGTTGGATGGGAACTGCAACGGGCATTTTTATGCCCATTGGGACCAGGCGTGTCAGCATCACCACCTGCACCAAAAACCACTCCTAGAGCCGATACCCGCTACATTCCATTGCAATTAACGCATCTAGCTAGAAATTTAAAATACATCGACCCGGGTACGTATACAAAATAATTCATATTAACATATTTAACTAATTTTTATCTTATACCATTGTTCGTTCACTTGAATCTGTATTTATAATTTCACGAAATTTCAAGAATTTTTTTTAAGAAGAAAAACGGTTTTTGTGCTAATCGGCAAAATAAAGAATTAAGTAAATTTAAACTTAGATTAATTTTTTGATTAATAATTTCCCTTTTATTTTTTGTTCTCATTTCCGGGAAAAATTAACTGTAAAGTCCTTAGTCATTTCAGATATCTATTTAAACTTAATTTTAGAAATAATATTTATGAGAATACACAATATATACTCATTTATATATTTAGTAAATCAAGCGGATTTTTTTAAAAAAAATTACTAACAATTATTTCTTACGAAAATCAAAAAAAAATTCGCATTTTTTTGCAATTTACAGAAATCTTTAAATGATAGTATAATATTTGAGTATAGGATATGTGATATGTGTAAAAAGAATGGACATTTTTGATGGCTTTTCATGGAATAAATGATCTATTATATTGAAGTTAAAATATAAAATTGTATAGAAGCATACATTTTTTATTCACATATCTATTATAAGAATTTTATATAGTTTCATAATTTCGTTATGGATGAATGAATATATGTCAGACAAGTTTTGTAAAAACTTTAATCATAATTTTTGTTTGAAAATTAATCCGTAATTTTAATACAAACAAAATTATCTTCGTTTGCATCACCATTAAAATAGATAGAATTTCGAAGTTTAACCTTAAAATAAAATGCAATAAACATTTCTAGGAAATATGTATGTGTGTATGCATGAATGTATATAATGTAACTTAGTAAAAGTGTGTATGCAAATGTTTGTACTAATGTGTATGTGCACACATGTAGTAATTTTACAAATTTATGGTGTAATTGTGGCTTTTTTTGCCTTAAAACTATGCTTCATTTAACACTTTACTATTTGGAATAGGTAAAGAATATGGCAAAAATGTTTTTCCAACTAGAAAACTTAATTAATACCAAAAGTACACATTTGTATGCATGTGAGTTTAAGCGAGTGTGAGTGAGTTTAACTATGCGAATAAGTATTTTCCCAAACAAAATTGGCGTAAGCATAAATTTAAAGTAAATTTAAATTGGCAAACATACATTCGTATGCAGTGAGCTTGAATATGTGCTTGACTCAGTTTTTTTTTTTTTTTTATTTTACTTTACAAAAATAAAAAATATGCAATAAAATAAAGAATAACACAGCAACAAGCATTTCTTCAGATGGAAACTTCAATGTGTATTTTAATTTCCATTCTACAATTTTTTAATTTAAGCAGCTACTACATATATAGTTACACTTATAAAATATCAATTTAGGAAAATTGTTTACATATAATTATAATATTTTGCAAACAATTTAGTTTAAAAACTAAATTTTATGGTTTTATTATTTATTCAACCACAGAAAATCGTTGCCTAGAATTACACTCACCAGATGGTGTACACTCGTGCATATTGCGCGCTTCAGACTCTGCGGAAGCATTAGTATGGTTTAACGCTTTACATAGCGCCATGTGTGGCTCTACCCAACGTGCTTTAGTTGATGCTAACCGGGCTCTAATAAATGTCATTGGGGAACTGAAATACATTGGTTGGCTAAGCCGACGCTTAAGTAGTGGAGGCATTAGCGGTGGCGGAGCTGCTCCCAATAGCAGTGGTAGCAATGCAAGTGCCGTTGGTGGTAATAATGCTATGACAGGCACCACCACGAGCACCGGTAGCGCTGGTGAAGTGGTAAGTAACGATATTAATAGTTTTATAATAAACTAAATTTATATTTTAAATAATATTGACTTCCTTCTTTAATAAATTCTAGCCAAGTGGTCGTTCTAGTTCAGAGAGTTCTGATGAAAACGATAAATGGCAACCCATATTTGTAGCCGTAACTGAGCGTGAATTACGGTAAGTTGTTTAATCCAAACTTTGGATCTTAGAAGTTTATTCGATTAATATAAATAAATGTATGACTTTTATTTTATAAACAGTAATACATTTTATTTCTATTTTAATAACTAAAAACCGATAGCATTAAAAACAAGGATGTTCGAAGATATAAGCATAAATAAAATATATGATTATAAAAACTAAATTGAAATTAACATTACTATTTTACTACAAAAAGGAGTATGTTAAATTTTAAATATCTCAACTGTTTTTTTATATTAAGAAAAAATCAAAAATTAATTCAGAACACCTGTGTCCATATAATGGTTTTAATTGTTTAATTTTTGGCTGCAAAATATGTAGTAGTCATTTCTTAATTATAAATTTCTTGTGATAAGCAAGTTTTTTCATTTATTCACAGAACTTTTTTTTAATGAATTTTATTTATTTCCTTTGTGGCAGAATCTATGAGAGTGCTCCATGGTCAATAGAAGCTTGGGGTCGGCCTTTAGAAAGTTTTGCTTTAGCTACCACTCGGCTAGCTGGCGCGGGAAACAACTCATCTTTAAATGTAAGTCAAGTCTAATTTTTTTAAATTTTTTTAACTTAAATTTTGCCTTTCCACTTCAATTGCTACTAAATAGGGGCAACAGTCGACAGTATTTTGTGTGCGATGTGGCACAACGCGAGGAGTTTTAGTTTTTTGGTTACGTACGGAAACACATCGTGACATGGCAGCTTGGGCTAGAGCTTTAGTTCAAGGTTCACATAACGCGGTCAATTATCAGCGTGAATTCTCTTTTCGTTGTCTTTATCAAGGCAGACAATGTCAGTTGGTTGTGCATTTAAACCGTGGTTTTTGTCTTTATGAATGTGGTTATGCAGCTCCCGCTCAAACAAAAACTCAATTATGGCAATTTCCTTTTGATAAATTGCGTGGCTCCGCCGATGATGGCAATCGTGTATTATATTTGGATTTTGGTGATGATGGCGAAATTGTAAGTATTATATTTTTTCTATTTTCTTTTCAAACAATGCATATTAAGGGCTTATACACATATAATCATACATATAAAAAATATATATTTTATCTTTTAGTATGATCGAAAAATAGTTTATTAACCCTAATAAGTTTGTATATTGTAGCCCGATATTTTATTAATTTTGTAAATATAATTTCGATATAACATAAGCCCCTGATATGTATTTTTGAAACAAATAAAACGCATTAACTGATTTATAATTTCTTTTGTTATTTTTTAATGATTGCGATGTGTTCAGGAATTGGATATGGAATGCTGTCCTAAACCGGTGGTGTTTGTATTACATAATTGTCTTTCAGCCAAAGTCCACAATATTGTTTAAAATGAATATATCAAATCAAATTATCATACAATATAGGAGGGATTTAAGAAAAATAAGATGAAATAATAATTTTTAAAAACACAAGGCATTTAAATATTGAAATATTTAAGAAATAATGAAAAACAGAAGAATTTTTGTAATTTCATACTTTAACAATAATAATAAAACATAATATAATTTAGTATTATATACATATGAATGACAAGACATAAATAAAATTAAATTCCCAATACTAAGTAGAATAAATATGTAAAATTTCTAAATATCTATGGAGCTTCCTAAGAATTGAATAACTCCCGCCCCTTCTATAAACAAATCCTTTTTGCATATCCCGGCTAATATATACATATATTATCTACATATAAAATGAATTAATAAATAAATATATAATTCAATTTAATCTTAACTAACTTAATAGATGATGATTTTTTGATTTACAACTTAATGCAATGCTAAAAGTCACATTTTATATGGCAGAACAAATTATTGTCACACAAATGGAGGTGGTCTAATTTTGATGACGAAATGCTTTGAGCACACATAATTCTAAAATCTATACATATTCACTATATGAATGAATTTCATTGCTAAATACGACCGTTTGCATTCCAGGTGTCGATAAAGATCTAACCAATAACAATGTACTATTGTTTTGACGATAATACAAAAAAAGTTTTTTTTTTATTCTCAAACCACCAAAGATACAGATTAGCTAATGATCGGTCCGTTATTTTCACATTCCCTCTATACAGTTGACATTACGTTATGCGGATTAAAACCTATAACTCTCGTAAATATTTATATAATTTAGCACAAATTACTTTTCTAAAAAATTGCATTTATATATGGGTTCTAAATCGGTCTCTATTTTTTTATAAAATTAAACACAGATTATTACATTGGTACAAGAAAGGGTCCTCTAGAAATTGGCCATATTTGGTCCAATATTTCATATACAAATGTTCCGCCTCTAAGACGTAGCGCTATAGTCGGTGTTGCTCGACTATAGCGCTTTTTCTTTTTTATTTTGATCTAGCTAAAATTATATGTAAATTCTCTAAATAAAATCAGTTCTTTTAACACACATTTCCAAATTGATATAATTATATTTAAATAAAATTTGTTTTTAACCAAAATTTTAAATAATTAAAATTTAAAAAAATGTATTTTTTTATTAGGTTAGCAAAACATTTTTGTTTATAAAATATGTTTAATATAAACAATTTTTTTTATTTGAAATTACTATCACTAAATTTTTACAGCTATGACGTATGAGTATTATTTTCATTATGTATTTTTATTTATTATACGTAGTCAACAAAATTAAGGCAGGAATACAAAAGATGATATTAATTACCATTTCCCCATTGAAGTTTTAATAACAGTTTGTTTCAAATTCATACGAAAAAGTATCTTGACATTAACAACCTATTTAAAATCATTAGATTAATGGGAAGCTTAAATTTTATTATAGGATTTGTTGGTTACTATACGGTATTTTTGATATTATAATTTTTTATAATATAATTATAAAATCTGTGGAAAATTAGAAAATATTACAAATATTTAATGCTGAAAATAGTAAAAATAAAAAGTTAATTGTCGGAAAAGATCGAAACACTACAATATTTGAATATTTCTACTCGTGTTATGAATTTTTTGTGATCAATTTTCACTACACTTTTCTTCTTTTTAGTAAATATGATTTTAAAGACATTTTTAAATAAAATGTCTATAAAATCAAATACAAGAAAAAAATGATCCCTTTAAATAAGTAGTTGCCTAATCGACAACCAACAATTGCTTATCAACATTTTATCACAACGTTTTTCTTTTACGTAAAAAATCTCCATCCTATCTCAAAGTATGTTTTATATGATCAAAAACAAATCGATGCTATTTTGTTCCAAGTTTTCCAATTCCTATAATAACTAAGTGGATATCGATTCACTAATAAGGTTGATATCGATTTTTAGCAATCCATGATGTACAAGCATTTACATGAAATAATTAGATCTAATTATTAAAAAAAAAAAAACGCTGTAAGTAAGATATGATTTAAGAGCTTCAGTGAGTGAATTAATTAAATGAAAAATGTTTGGACTTTCTTATAAAATCTGCAATTTAATTTCATAAGAAATGAAAGACAGGAAAATGATTCAAAATTATTCGAAACATTTTCAGTTGGCAACAAATTCTAACGTGATTAGAATATTAAATTAAATTAAATAACTATTCACATTCATATTTATTAATAGTTTATTTTGAAGATACACATATGGATACATGTATTAATAATATAATGTAAACGTGGTTTTTATAAGGTGGTTTATGGTTGGTGAGAAAAAAGATCACTTTGTCAACAAACGCATTTAAAAGAATAAATTTATTTTTAAAAAATCCGGATGAAAAATTTAACTTAATGATCAATTAAAAAATAAATAACTAAATGAAAATATGAAACATAACATAACATTTAATTAAAAAATACACCTCAGTTTTTCCAAAACAATAACCAAAGGAATAGTGCCTTTCATCTAGGTGAAAATCCGATTGCTTATTTTTTTTTTGTAACAATCACTAATAAAACCATAAGCATAATGAATTACATCTGCAATCCATGGTGAGTAAATGGCGGAGATATGTAGAATAGATGATAGATGATGGGCATGGATTTAGAAGAAACTGCTCGCCCAGACACCAAAATAGGATGCTGTAATCTAATGCACAGCTTAATTTAAGCAATTACCGAACTTAATTTTTTTAGTATAAGCTGAAGTTTTTCATTATTACTTTTGTATAATTGGGATTTAAAATTATAAACATAAATGGTTTATTTATTGCATTCATTTAAAAGTCTGTGGCATACAATACTTATTCTAGTGTATATGTATGTGTTTTTTTTTTTTAATTTTTATTGAATACGTGTAATGAACTTAAGTACATTGAATTGTTTTGTGGATTTTTGGTGTTGTTATTTATTGTCGATGACCATAATTTAATTAAATATAATTAATGATAAAAATAAAAGTAAAGTGATTCACTTTTTTTACAAAATACATTTCCGACTTCCGTATAATAGTTAGGGTTGTCAATTATTCGATATTATAATTGATCGAATAATGTTCGTTCATTTTTCGTGTGTTCGAATAATAATGAGAATTTTTTCGTTTATTCGAAAAGATAAATAATAAAATATATTGTTGTTTCAAACAATGTATTGCTACCACAAACATGTATATTGTCAAATGAGATGTTTTTTGACAATCATGTTCATTGTTAACAAAACAATGGTTGGTACTTCAATATAACTATGTTTTTTAGAGTTTATTGTGTGCTCTGCTATTATACAGCTGTATATCAGTGTTGAAATTAAAAATAAAAGAACGATTAAATTTATAAGAATAAATAAATATTCATATTTTAAAGTAAAATGTATAATCAAAAATTTTAAATGAAATATATTAATATTATGCAAGTAAAAAAGCTGATAACAATATTTAATATACAGTATAACATATTTAACTTATTATGTTTTTGATAGCACAACTAAATTTAATTCAGTTTTTTTAATAATCTGATAAATCGTTTAAAATTGTTCGAAAAAGAAAAAAAATTCCTCGAATAATCGAATAAATTTTGTTTGAATGAGAGCCCTACTAATAGTACATAGAAAATGGACAAATAAACAGGCAATTGTATCAAACATGCAGGCAAGTTAGTAAATCAATACACAATAACTTAAGTCATATTCAGGGTCAGTTATCAATAAACTATATGTTGGCAAGAAGCCACTGATTGAACAGAACATATAGAACATTTAGAAAAGTACTAGATTTTTATATACAAGTATATATAATAATGATTTTGTTGAAAATTTTGTTTAGTTTTCAGAATCTCTTTACAAAATTAACTACTACTATAATACAATTAATTACAATTAGTTTTCAATTGATTTGAAGAGTTAAAAAATCATGTTAAAATTAACTGCTATTATCCTCGTTGTCTGTGCATTTGTCACACATGCAGCTATAATCAGAACAACAGATACGGCTACTGATATGTTTGAGACAACTACAGTTTTAAATGACAATATGTCTACTACTGAAGAACCAAATTTAACAACAACTAAAATTGAGGACCTGAATAATACAGCAACCGAAAGAATTGGTGCACTAAGTAGAGATGAAGAAGCAACCATATTGATCGTAGATCAAACATTATTAGATCCGGCTCCAGCTGAACTAATTCAAACAGAATCCGAAACTGTAGAAGTAGAAAAATCTGCAAAGCTTTTACTTTTAAGTACTCCTAAAATTGCTGAAAAACCTAAGCAACCCGAAGAAAATATTGAAGAGTCAGAGGAAGAAGAGAATGAAGCAATTGCCATCGAAACTACAACAATAGACTCAATGAACGATAAAACTACAACAACTATATATGAAGATGATGAAGATCGTAATAAAATAGATACAAAAGATGAAAACAGTGTTATCAAATCGGAAGAAATGCAATCGACAAGTGCTCCCATGTTAGATCAGACTACTACAGTTAAAATAACGAAATTGTATCCAATTAATGATACTTTGTATGCCGACAACATTGACAATAAAATGAAAAATTTAGACAATAAAGAAAGTCCTGCCACAATTGTTGTTGATGAACAGCCCAAAGAGCCGATAAATTCAAATTTAGATTCAATTGTTTTAGAAGAATCGGAAGCTGATTATGTATTGGTTGAATCAGAGGTCTTGAAAGGTTCTTATGCAGATATCGATAGCGAACTACACTTACAACCAATAGTGCAGTCTGTAGAAATAGTACCATCGAGTCTGGATGAACAATTGTTAATTAACTATGTCCAAAATTGGTAATACGAAGAGTTATATAACTTTTTTTTTAAATGTTAATTTTTGTTATCAATTTGTAACAGTATTTGTAGTTTTAAGTCAACGAATATTTAATAACATTACAACATATTTTTAATGATAAATAAAACGAATAAAATTAAAACATGTGTATTACAATAAATATTTTTTTAATTGCAATTTTATAGGATTGTAGTAGGTATCCTAAAATCCTATAAAAATAGGATAAACATTACATTATAAACGCAACAAAAATCTCTAATAAAAGCGCAAAAACCCAATCCCAGAATTTGAAAAATGACGGATTATTAATATTTTGAATTATAAAAAATCGTGTGTTA